>JAUPMG010003650.1:0-16018 GCA_031762675.1 Pachysandra terminalis | reverse complement strand
GCCATCGCTCCACAAGACCAGTTCAACGCAGATATGCGTTGAACTCAAAAACCAATTCAAAACTTAAAATTTGAATTCCCACATAACCCCCAACTAATCTAAAATAACACAATAACCCCCACAAATACAAGTACTAATACAATCTAACCCTTAAGACTAATTAGGCACATATAAATAACAAATAAAAGCACATAAAATAGAATAAAATAAAATAAATTAAAGAGGAAATTCGGTTAACGAGTTTAGGTCATTACACTTTCACCCACGGTGGAAACACACCTGTATCAGTAACCCTTTCTTTTAGGGACTTGCACCCATGGAAGAAAGCCACCAATCCTATTCTTTAAGAGACTTGCACTCACGGTGGAATACACCATTATACTCACATTCCATTTAGGGACTTGCACCCAGGATGGAAGCTCACCTGTAACCAGACCTTCCTTTAGGGACTCTCACCCACGGTAGAATACACCCATACCAAACCTTTCCTTTAAGGACTTCCACCCACTGTGGGATACACCCATGCCATGCCTTGCCTTGCCTTTAGGGACTTTCACCCTTTGTGGAAGCTCACCCATCCATGATCACAATTCAAGTCATTCAATCATTCAGACGCAATCAAAATTTCACAATCATGGATACTCACTGTACCCTCATTCAACATACAATTTATTCATTATCATAGTCCACACAAGTCAAACATAAGTCAACCTAAGTCAACATTAGATGCCATAAGCACCATTCAACCAATCAAATCCTACGTGACCATTTCTAATCCTCCTGAACCTATCATGTAGTCCTATATTCATATTCAAATCCATTGAGTTGATATCACCTCATGTTCCATTCAAATTAGCCCAATAATCCTGAATTCAAGACCTCCTATACTTTTCAGGATTCGACCAATTCTAGGTCTGTTGCACACAAACCAACTATATAGGCATGTGCACAACTCACTAGGGAAGCTTTCCCTAAAATTTGAGCCCATTTGGACCTTGGTAGCTGCCGAGATTCCTGTTGAGTTGATCGGTAGGTCTCCTACCGAGACTCGGTAGCAAGTCCAGAATGATTGATTTTCTGGGGATTTTCGATAGGTGTTCGGTAGCTGCCGAGACTCCTACCGAACGTGTAATTCTGCCAATTTTCTGGGTTTTCTCCTAGGGCTTCGGGCCTATACCCATAACTAAGATTTTCTAAGGTTATAACATTCATTTTTCAGTCTCTATAACCTATTCATATGATCTATACATCATAAACACAAAACCTAATTTATTCTAAGATCTAAACAAGTAAATCAACCAATAAATTATTATAGATCTAAGAACATACCAGAACATCAATATACACAGCAACTTAGTTCTAACATATAAATTATCCCACAATAATATAGAATCCATTCATACTAGTTTCATTAGATCACTAATCTAATATGCTTTCACATTCAAGATCATGCATCCCATCTATGCCTATAGTATTGAAAAGATACATAAAGGTAGTTACCGTAGAAACGCAGGAATCCCTACATCTTTTCGTAGATCTGATCTAGGTAGATTTCTAGCAATAAGGATCACCAAATCATATTTTCCTTCTTCTTCTTCCTTCCAAAACCAGGCTTTCTTCACAGCATTTCCTCTTTCTCTCTCTTTCGTTTGGTCATATCAAACACAACTGTTTCTCTCTCCCTTTGATGTTACGTGTGTTAGTGGGAGAATCCATGATCCCTCTCTCTTTAATTCAAATTATGAAGTAAAAGTCTGAAATGCCCTTACCTTTGCCTAATGGGCCTATTCGACCAGCCCACACGTCTAATTAGTTCTGTTGTGTTGGGTCCAAGTCCATTACACCTATTCCACATAAATAACACAATTAATCACTAACTTTTCATATTTACATAAAGGTCCATTTCAGCATCCCTTTAATATCAATTAAATCCTAAGGTTTTAAGTAGGATTAACTACCATTTAATCATTAAATTAAATGGTAGGGTCAAGGTCACTACATTTTTCCCCTTTAGGATATTTTGTCCTAGAAATTTAATACATACCTCGATTATTGAATTGCGTCGTGTATCGTCTCTGATTCTCCGATTCTAGTTCCCATGAAACTTCTGCTTCGTCGTGACGATTTCATTGTACTTTGACTAATGGAATGGTCTTGGTTCTCAATTTCTGCTCTTTCCGGTCCACGATCCTTACCGGCACTTGTTCATATGTCGCATCATCCTCTATCGGTAAATCAATCCAGTCAATGATGTGCGTAGGATCCGGTTCATACTTCCTTAGCATAGAGACATGGAAGACATTGTGGACTGCTTTCAACTGATATGGTAAGGCAATACGGTATGTCACCTTACCGATGTGTTCTAATACCACGAAGGGTCCAACAAAGCGAAGCGCTAACTTCCCTTTCTTTCCAAATCTCATCACACCTTTCATCGAGGAAACCTTTAAAAACACGTGATCATCCACTTCAAACTCTAGCTCTCGTCTTTTACGATCTACGTAGCTTTTTTATCGACTCTGAGCTGCTAGAAGTCTTTTCCTGATGATTTTCATCTTTTCAGTTGTCTCTTGGATTATTTCAAGTTCAAGTAAACCGCTCTCGCCCACCTCGGTCCAACATGCGGGCGATCTACACGGCCTTCCATACAAAGCCTTAAACGATGTCATCCCAATACTCGACAGATAGTTGTTATTATAGAAGAATTCTATCGAAGGAAGATGGTCACTCCAGTTTCCGTTGAAATCTAAACCATAAGCCTGAAGCATATCTTCCAGTATTTGGTTGACCCTTTTGGTCTGTCCATTTGTTTGTGGGTGGAAGGCAGTGCTAAAATCTAACGTGTGCCCAAAGCCTTCTATAAGCTCACCCAAAAATCTAATGTGAATCTGGTATCCCTATTAGACACGATGCTAATTGGCACCCTGTGTATTCTTATGATTTCCTTGACGTAAAGTCGAGCCAATTCATCTCTATAGGCTGTAACCTTCACAGGCAAGAAGTGAGTGGATTTGGTCAGCCTATCCACTATCACCCAAATGGAATCACTTCCCCCTCTTGACTTGGGTAACTCGACTATGAAGTCCATAGTCACATGCTCCCATTTCCATTCCGCAACGGGCAATGGTTGAAGTAATCCGGCTGCTCTCATGTGTTCAGCCTTGACTTGCTAACATGTAAGGCATCGAGCCACAAACCGTGCTACATCATTTTTCATGATGTACCATCAGTAAGCCTTTCTCAAATCCTGATACATCTTAGTGTTGCAAGGGTGAATTGAATACCCAGACTTGTGTGCCTCTCCAAGAATCTCATTTCGAATCGCCTCGTCCTTCGGATTACAAAGTCTACTCCTGTATCTCATCACTCCATCTGCTGATAATACCCAGTCTGGCTTGGACTCATCTGTTGCCAACGACTGTAAGTCCAGATCTGATTTCTGTCCCTGTCCAATCTTGTCCATAATCGACGGTCTAGCTACTAAGCTAAACAATAGCCCGCCATTCTCTTTACAGCTAGTTTCGACATTCAGGTTACTGAAGACTTTAATCAGACTCTATTCTTGCCTCAATAAACATGGTAACATATTTCGGGGATTCCTGCTCGAAGCATCTGCAACCACATTTGCTTTCCCCGGGTGGTACTGAAATGTCGTGATGTAGTCGTTGACTAGTTCCATCCACCTCCTCTGCCTCATATTCAGCTCTTTCTGCGTGAATAAGTACATTAAACTCTTGTGATCTGTGAAGAGCTCAAATTCTTCTCCATAGAGGTAGTGTTTCCACAGTTTCAGTGCGAACACCACTGCGGGTAACTCCAGGTCATGCGTTGGGTAATTACGCTCATGCACCTTGAGTTGTCATGAGGCATAAGCCACAATTTGTCCTTCTTGTATAAGGACGCAACCAAACCCATCAGTGACACATTTGTGTACGCTGATAGCTTCTTCCCACTGACTGGAATTACAAGTACTGAAGCTGAGGTAAGTTTCTTCTTTAGTTCTTCGAATGCTGCCTCACACTTGTCATCCCAGTGAAACTTGACTTCTTTTTTTGATAAGTTTGTCAATGGGGTAGATATCTTAGATAATCCTTCTACAAACCTTCTGTAGTAACCAGCCAAACCCATAAAACTTCTAATTTCTGCCAGGTTCTTGGATCTCTCCCAACTCAACACGGCCTCAATCTTGGCAGGATCTACAGATATTCCCGCTCTTGCACCACGTGTCCAAGGAATTTGACTTCTTCCTTCCAAAAGTCACACTTCTTGAACTTGGCATGTAGTTGATGATCCAACAGTGTCTACAGAACTATGCCCAAGTGCTCCTCATGTTCTTCCTTTGACTTCGAATAAATGAGGATATCATCCACAAATATAACTATGAACCTGTCCAAGTACGGTCTGAACACCCGGTGCATATAGTTGAAGATCCAATAGTGTCTGCAAAACAATGCCCAAGTGCTCCTCATGTTCTTCCTTTGACTTTGAATAAATGAGGATATCGTCCACAAATATAACTATGAACCTATCCAAGTACAGTTTGAACACCCGGTCATATCCATAAAAGCGGCTGGGGCGTTTGTCAAACTGAAAGGAATTACCATGAACTCGTAGTGACCATACCTCATTCTGAAAGCTATCTTCTGTATGTCACTATCCCTGATTCTCATTTGGTGGCACCTCGCCCTCAAGTCGATCTTGGAGAAATATCGGGCTCCTCTTAGTTGGTCGAACAAGTCATCAGTACTCGGTAAAGGATACTTGTTCTTGATTGTGACTCTATTCAGCTGTCTATAGTCGATGCACAGCCTCATAGACCCATCCTTCTTTTTCACAAAAAGTACCGGTGCTCCCCACAAAGAAACACTCAGTTTAATGAAACCCATACTCATAAACTCATCAACCTGTCCCTGGAGTTCTTCCAACTCCACTGGTGCCATACAGTACGTGGCCAATGATATGGGTGAAGTGCCTGGCATCAGCTCGATGCAAAACTTTACTTCTCTCAACGGTGGTAGTCCAGGTATCTCCTGAAATACTCTATCAAACTCTTTTACTACTGGGATTTCCTCCAAGGATTCTCCTTTGTTGCCCTCTAATAATCCCAAAAACTCTTTTTGGTAATCATCTCTTGCCTTCCTTAGAACCTTTACTTGTTCTCCTCCAGGAATGTCAAAAGTGACCTCTTTACCATAACAATCCACCTTGGCGTGATAGGCAGATAGCCAATCCATGCCAAGTATAATATCGAACTCATTCATAAACAATACTATTAGATCGGCCTCAAAATTTCGATCCCCAACTCTAACCACACAATCCAAGCAAATATTGTTCAGTGTGACTAATCCTCCTACGGGACTTGTTATATGTAGTGGTTCCCTCATGGAAGATGGTCTAAGACCCAAAGCATGCATAAATCTGACTAATATGAAAGAATACGTCGCACCAGAGTCAAACAATATACTAGCAAGTGAATGAAAGATTGTGAGCATACCTTCGACCACAGCATTATTGGCATCCTCATCCCTGTGCATTGTACCATCTGTCAGGGCATGCACTTATCCCCTAGGCTGAAGTCCATCAATTTTCTGCCCTAAGCCTTCTACCCGAATCCTTTCCCTACAGTCCTTCCTGTAGTGCCCAGGCTTGCCGCAGTAAAAGCAAGTCATCTGAGGTGGTCACTGCTAGATGAATGGTGCAGCGATAGGAGCATCTGAAGTGGCTGCTTGCTTTGGTTCCACCTTCTTGGGATAATCATCGTTCCTTGCTCTCTTTTCTCCTTTCTGGTTGTAAGGCTGAAACCTTCCCTTATCTGCACGAGAAGCATCCCTCTGCTTAACTGGAAGTGGAGTGTTTCTCTCAACCAGTCGTGCACAATCAAGTACTTGGGTGAAACTCCTAAATCCCAGTATGACTACTTTCGACCAGATATCGAGTCGAATTCCTTCCTTGAATTTGGCAGCCTTGTCACTTTCGTTGGCTACCATCTGCGGTGCAAAACGCAACAACATTGCAAAGCGCCCCTCATACTGGCTCACTGTAAGGGAGCCCTGTTCCAGCTTCATAAATTCCATGGCCATAGCTCTCTGGTAGCGTCCCGGGAAGTATGTCTCAAACAATTGCCGTTCGAATTCTTCCCATTCTCTGATCTATCCTTAGGCCTTCACTACCATCTTGTACCACTGGTAGGCCTCTCCCTTCAGCATAAATATAGCCAACTTCACCCTCTGGTCAGCAGCGCAGTCCATGGCCTCAAAGATCTCCTCCAGTTCCTCCATCCAATCCTGAGCTCACATCGGCTCTCTACTCCCATCAAAGTAGGGTGGAGATAGCTTCTTAAACTTCTTTAGCCATGACATTCCTCCCCCATTATTGTTTCTAGGAGCTGCTGCTTGGGTCTGTCTCATGGCCCGCTCACCTTGAAGTGCAGTGGCCATATCTACCAGTACTTGGTAAATCCCTGACAACTTAGGATCCTCGTCCCCACCAGATGAACCCTCACCTGCTATGACATCGCGTCTACGTCCAGCCATCTACACAATAAAGAGTCTCTAAGTATATAAAGTGATAATCCTATTCTAACATATGCATACGTACATATATTCAAACATAGGAATATAAACGTAGCACATTATATTCACATACTAAATCAAAGTATATTTCATACAATTCACAAAAGTGGCTCCTAGGTTCACATGTTTCTAGGTTTTCAACTTAGGTTTTCACTACGACCTAAGCCTTCCCAAAGCCTAGACAACTTAAACCTAGAGCTCTAATACCACCTCTGTCGCGCTCCAAATCCGAGATATGGGATCTCGAGGATTCCAAGGAACTGACCTTAGGACTCACTGCATGAATACGGATAACCAGCCACATAATCAACCCAATCTAGGTTGAGTCAGAGTCAACAATATAATAAACCAACAATTGAAGTGTCACGAACCAAACTGGAAATCTCATTGGAGATCCTAAATTTGAATTCGCAACTCTCACCCCAAACAAAGCTTGGGAGTGGATAAGCAATATCTAGCCAAAAAGCTAAATAAAACCGATATTATGAAAGATATAAGTTATGAAATATTAAGTTTCTTAAAATAGTATCCGATATAGTCACTCTTCATAACAGCAGTGGAAATTTACTCGAGTCTAGTGTTTTCAAATCAACTCCTACTATAAGATCAGGTAAAAACCTTAAATAGAAAATCCTAAAGAGAACTAACATCTATAGGAGATCAAATATCAGAGTAGCGAGATATATCAGGGAAATCAAATTAAGGAATAAAAATGTGGTAAAGAAGTCCATTTAAATTCAAGTAATAAACAAAGGAAAGAAAGTTGATAAAATACAAGTCCAACATTAAGTTAAAGTTTCGATAAAAACAATTATACAACTGGAAATCTAAATAAGAAAATTACTAATCTATTACATTACATCAAATAATAACGAATGTCCTCTTCTTCATCTTCCGGGCTCCATCTTGATCTTCTTCTAATAGACTTGAAATGAGGTTGCTTAAAAAGCATGAGCTACACTAGCCAGTAAGTAAATAACTTCACAACTATACAAGATTAATGAAGATTCAAGTCATTACTCAATAACTCCAGTTCATACAACAACAATTCAATTAAATGAAATGATATGCATGAGGTCGATTATTAATTAATGCATGCTGTGCACCTATTTTACAGTAATCACCAAATGTGATCTAATCAAACATTCTAATAAGCATGGAGTCTTTGTGGATTCCATAAAGACCGATCCATCTTGGGTAAGATGTCTTAATGGACCATTCCCCAAAGATAAGATCCTTTCTAACTAGTAATCGTACATGTTGGTTCCTCATATGATCTCAATCTTGCTAGCCAAGGATGCTCACTCAGACTCCATCCCCCAATAAATGGCAAAAATAATAGATTATTCTATGTGCGCAACATAGTTTCTAGGGGTTTCAACCTAAAGGACACAAACGACTCACCTTATTTGCGATCATAGGGACGAATCCCAAGGCATCGCCCATAACTTCCTCAGAGAACCACATACTACTGATCAACTATCAGAGCTCACTCAAATGATTCGGATATTGGGTCTTACCAACAAGAAGTGCCCTCACCTTTCATCTTTCCTTATGTCTCTTGGGATCATCACCTAGGACGTATCCCGTACTATAGGAGAAAACAACAATTGGTCTATTGGGATGATCAGTCCCTCAACCCACATAAATCTAAGTCTCCTCAGTTATTATGATTTCCAGATCATAATACTCTCATGTTAATAACCAGGAGTCCCATAAATATGGACTTAGGAATAGGGTATTACTCATAGACCAAATCCATGGTCAAGAGCCAATGCAGTGCATGTGAGTGAGTGCACATTAGCTAAACATTCAATCTTTGTGTACAAGGTGTAATAACAACTAGCAAGAATGTAGATCATTTAATTCACAAACAACATGAATCATATTCTAATTTACGTGGCTAGTGGGACCACAACAAGGATATTACATAACTCAACCAAAAGGTCACACTTAGCATATAATATGCATTATAGACTAGTTCTCCTATCATCCATCCGTTACAACCGCATATGATCCAAAATCTGATAGATGTATTCATGACACATGAACAAGGGTCCAATGAGAATTTAGTGTATTGAACCATCATACACAACCACAATCAACGTCATATTTCCTTCATACATGGAGACGGTTCCATAGGGAAGCATGTATATAAATAATCTCATTGAACTCATTAAAACAACATACTTGATTAAGTTGATCCTAAATTATATACAAAGTGCATTATGATTAACTAAAGAGTATATACCACACGTTTTCATGTATTAACATACCAAATTTCACTAAACCAAATCATATAAAGTGTGAATCACATTATCAATCATACTAGAGAGTATATTTCAGCAATTCCAATCACAAACCATGCTATGTACATCAACTAACAAACATCATAAAATATGGCTAAGTCCTCAGGTTCGGCGAGGTGTTCGGCGCACCGAAGCCTGCCTCGACGACTTGCTCGGTGGACCGAACTGAGTTTCGGCTTCAAAACCAAGGGACTAATTCTCGGCGACCTCTTCGCTCCCATCTTCGGCGCACCGAAACTAATCTCGGCGCACCGAACCAACTCTTGGCGAGATGTTCATGTTCGGCGACCATCCTAGGGGTTATGTTCATACTTGGCGACTTGTTTGGCGAGCCGAACAGTCCTTCTGCGTCCCAGAATGTGTTCGACGACCCGTTCGGGGCGCCGAGGAAGCCACCGAATGTCACGAACAGACCAAAAACAAGGGGGTTTCAGTCTCAAATTGAAATACAACTAAAGGGAAAATAGTACTCATGCATTTGTTGGTTAAAAATAATCAAAATACAACCCTACAACATAATACTAAACCCACATTTAAGATCAAGATTAATTTAAAACACTCTTCAAACATTCAAGGGCTTGTATGAGACTAGAAATTAGAGAGGTATGATCATGAATCTACATTAAATCATGAATAGAAGTGAGTTTATCTACTTACCTTGATGAAGGAATGCAAGCAACCAAGCAATCTGAAGCAAGCCAAACCCCTCTCTCCTTCTCCTCCTTCAAGCTCCAAGCCTAAACCCCCAAAACAAAACCAAACAAATGAGAGAATCCCATGAGATTCTCTCCCTCTCTCTCAAACCAACAACCCTAGCCACATGTCACCATCTAGGCCCTCCAAACCATACCACTTCAATCTCAACCCTCCAAACTCAGCTACTCAAATCTCACCCTCCAAATACACCCACTCTCATCTTAGCCTTACACCTCACCACACAAACAAACACAAGATCTAGAAGGTCAAACACAAAGTCAAACATAGAAGTGCTAAGCTACGGTGTGTAGCACCAAAGCCTAACAAACACAACATGCACGATCGCACGGTCAGATCTAATCCGATCGGTGATCAAACAAAGGGAAATAATCATCAACGATATAAAATATAAACATGCACAAATAGGAAGAGTAAAGCCCAATAACATTTTATTTTCTATTTAATTATTAAATTAGGTTATTTGACTAACACTGCTCCTAAGTCTAATAGGCTTGTCTAATCAGTTTTAATGACTTAGGGTTTCTAGTGTATTTTATGTGATTAAGGATTTTAAGTGTTTTAATCTTAATTACTAAATGAAATTAAATTATCAATCTCATTAAATTACTATTTTTATGGATTATTCAGGTTATTACATGAAGTCTCTCATAAAATTAAAACCATAGCTCAACTAAACATGTTAAGGTATCACCCACACATAAAGTAATCAAAATACTCCCTATTACATTTTTTGCCCACCAGGGGTCATACCAATAAAATAAAACTGAATAAAGTAAAGTCATGTAGTCTTAAAAGCAAAAGTATCTCAAACACCATCTCCTCTTCATCGAGCCAGGATCAACTGAATTGATTACCTATAGAGATAGGATCAGCCGAATCCTAGTAGAGAAATCCAACGAGACTACAATATCTACTTTTATGCATGCGTAACAATACGATTATTTCATGCATTTCAATTCATCATATAATATCACAGTCAAATGTATGTTAAACATATCATCATACTAAATCTCACATATTAGTATGTACACCACAATCGTCATATGAAAACTCTATTCACATTGAAACCAGTTAATAGTTTACAATTCCCATAGTCCCACTATGTTAATGCCACCCACATGATCCCATCATGTTTGAACACATTCTATATGGTCCCACTATGTTCCAAACAAAACATACATACATGCATACACATAGTTCCACCATGTGACACAACAACAAAGATCACAACAATCACATAGTCTCACTATGTTCTACAACAAACACCACATGGTCCCACCATGCTACGGCCAGTCAATCACATAAACAAACATCACATGGTTCCACCATGCTACGATCAATCAACACATAAACAACACCACATGGCCCCACCATGCTACAGCCAATCAACACATAAGCAAACACCACATGGTCCGACCAGTAACCACAGCATCCCACCTTGCTACGACCAATGCGACCCAATCACAATCACAATCAATTCGGTCAAATCATAGTGAATATGCACCACAGTCAACTCAATCACATGTGCAATGCAATCCAAGTGTATGATGTAAGTAGGAAGTGAGATGAAGTGCAATGAAATGTAGGGTGTAACCAGGCCTAGTCCAATTACGTGCTCAATTCAACTCACGACCAAACGACCCATCCTTTTAGGGACTTGAACCCATGGTAGAAGCCATCATTCTTATTCCTTAAGAGACTTTCACTCACGGGGAATACACCAGTAACACGCCATTCTTTTAGGGACTTTCACCCACGAAGAAAGCCACCTGTACTTTTCCTTTAGGGACTTTCACCCACGGTGGAAACACACTTGTATTAGTAACCCTTTCTTTTAGGGACTTGCATCCATGGAGGAAAGCTACCATTCCTATTCCTTGAGAGACTTGCACTCACGGTGGAATACACTAGTATACTCACATTCTATTTAGGGACTTGCACCCACGGTGGAAGCTCACTTGTAACCAGACTTTAGGGACTCTTACCCACGGTGGAATACACCCATACCATACCTTTCATTTAGGGAATTTCACCCACGATGGAATACACCCATGCCATGCCTTGCCTTTAGGGACTTTCACCCATGGTGGAAGCTCACCTATCCTTGATCACAATTCAAGTCATTCAATCATTCAAACACAATCAACATTTCACAAACATGGATACTCACTGTACCCTCATTCAACATACAAATTAGTCATTATCATAGTCCACACAAGTCAAACATAAGTCAACCTAAGGCAAACATAAATCAACATTAGATGCCATAAGCACCATTCAACCAATCAAGTCCTACGTGAGCATTTCTAATCTTTCTGAACCTATCTTGTAGTCCTATAATCATATTCAAATCCATTGAGTCGATATAACCTCATGTTCCATTCAAATTATCTCAATAATCCTGAATTCAAGACCTTCTCCTATACTTTTCAGGATTCAACCAATTCTAGGTCTTTTGCGCACAAACCAACTATATAGGCATGTGCACAACTCACTAGAGAATCTTTCCCTAAAGTTTGGGCCCATTTGGACCTCAGTAACAACTCGGTAGCTGCCGAGACTCCTGCCGAGCTGCTCGATAGGGTCTCCTACCGAGACTCGGTAGCAAGTCCAGAAAGATTGATTTTCTAGGGATTTTCAGTAGGTGTTTGGTAGCTGCCGAGACTCCTATCGAACGTGTAATTCAGCCAATTTTCTGGGTTTTCTTCTAGGGCTTCGTGCCTATACCCATAACTAATATTTTCTAAGGTTATAGCATTCATTTTTCAGTCTCTATAACCTATTCATATGATCCATACATCATAAACACAAAACCAAATTTATTCTAAGATCTAAACAAGTAAATCAACAAATGGATTATTATAGATCTAAGAACATACCGAAACATCAATATGCACAATAACTTAGTTCTAACATATAAATCATCCCACAATAACATAGAATCCATTCATACTAGTTTCATTAGATCATTAAGCTAATATGCTTTCACATTCAAGTTCATGCATCCCATCTATACATATAGTATTGAAAAGATACATAAAGGTAGTTACCATAGAAACGCAGGAATCCCTACCTCGTTTCCATAGATCTGTTCTATGTAGATTTTCAGCAACAAGGATCACTAAATCTTCTTTTCCTTATTCTTCTTCTTCCTTCCAAAACCAGGCTTTCTTCACAGCATTTTCCTCTTTCTCTCTCTTTCGTTTGGTCGTTCCAAACACAACAGTTTCTCTCTCCCCTTGATGTTACGTGTGTTAGTGGGAGAAACCATGATCCCTCTCTCTCTCTCTCTAATTCAAATTATGAAGTAAAAGTCTGAAATGCCCTTACCTTTTCCCAATAGGCCTATTCGGCCAGCCCACACGTCCAATCAGTTCTATTGTGTTGGGTCCAAGCCCATTACACATATTCCACATAAATAACACATTTAATCACCAACTTTTTATATTTACATAAAGGTCCATTCCAGCCCCCCTTTAATATCAATTAAATCCTAACGCTTTAAATAGGATTAACTAGCATTTAATCATTAAATTAAATGGTAGGGTCAGGGTCACTACAAACATGTTCTATATTGCTATATTTAGATTGTGTGTGAATCTGCCTACTTAGTATGCAATATTATGCTTTTTCAGACCTTCAGCACACCGCTTGGTATGCCTAAGTGCACACCTAGATTTTCTGGGTTGAGCTCAGCACACCCATCGTTATGCCGAGAACCCCACCGAGAACAGTTTGATTTTTGAGCAGCCTCGGACCGAGCCACCGAAGTAGCCACGGTGTGCCGAGGACATGCCGAGAATATTTGATGGATTTGTGGTGATTTGGGTGGATGTGCCGAAGTCACGTTCATCAACCGAAGGGTCCCAAGGTCTTCAGTGTTAGTTGGTTCTTGCATCCTTTCCTTTTTCTGTAAATTAGCTTGGTAGTTTCTTTCCCTTTTCAGGTCTTGATTCTTATGGAATTCTTGCATATATTTCTCTACCTTACAAGCACAATCAACTATCTTGTGATATTCAGTAAACTCTTGTACAATTAGTCTACCCTTGATGCTTGACCCTAGTCCGCTTTCGAATCTGAACGTCTTCTTCTTTTCCTCATCGACCGCATACTTGGCAAATTAAGACATCTCCGTAAACTTCGTTACGTACTCCAGCACGATGATAGCTCCTTGTTCCAGTTTCATAAATTCCAGCTCCTTTTCCTTTCTAACAATTTTAGGATAGTATTCAAAATAAAATCTTATCTTGAAGTTCATCCAAGTTTGAATTTGTACGATCTCCAGGACAGATTTCCACCATCTCCTTGCTTCACCTTCCAAATGAAGTAAATCAAACCCTCTCTTGTTCATTCACTTCCAATACTTTGAAGATATGCTCCAAGGAGGCGATCCATGCTTGTTCTTCCATCGGATAAGTTGTTCCTTTGAAAACAGTAGGTCCAAGATTCTTAAACTTCTCAATACTACGAGCATTCTGTTGTGCTTCAGATTGTTGTGGCATTGTTTGAGATTGAGCTTGTGATCGTTACATCATCGAGGCCATCTTTTCCAATGAATAATAAACTCTAGCAAGTTGCAGATATTGATTCTGTTGAGGGTTCTGGCTCTGAGTATCATCATTAGTTCCTACCGAACTAGTGCCCACATTAACTCTTCTTTTTCCAGTCATTCTGAAAATAGGATGATTAGCAATTCTGTAAGAATAAAAAAATCTGCCCACACTTAAGTTAGCAACTAATGTTAGTAATAAATAATCAGCACACAAAAAACTTACAATCAGTACACAGAAAACTTTTAAAATTCAGCACATAAAAAACTTTTGGAATTGTTTGAAAACATAAAACTTTACTGATACCACTTTTGTCACATCCTAAACCTGAAAATCTTAAATGAGTCCCCAAATTTAAGGTGTAAATCTCACCTCATATTCCAATGGGAGTGGATAAGCGATACATTATCAAACCATTGAATTAAGTAAGATAATTATGAAATAAAGTTCTGGAAAGCAATGTTATTAAGATAATATCCAACCAAAATAATCATAACAGGGGAATTAAAATGAAATGCTTTAAGTCTCATGCTTTAATCAAAACCCTATTAAACTACTGAAATCTAATAAAATTAAATAAAGACATAAAATCCAATAAATCCTGTTACAAAGTCTACTAAAATCAACAAACAAGTCCTAATTATATCTAAGGTCTTCATCATAGCCTTGTCCTCCGTCTTGATCATCATAGTCTTATTGTCCACCATCTATAAGTCTTGAAATATGTTGCTTAGAAACTGTAAGCTACACTTAACTTAGTATATCAAAGAATTAAACATCATTTAAGATTGAAGTAGGGACAATGCCACTCTCCAATTGTATTCCATACACAAAAACATAATAGTTAGTATATGCAAATAATGATGTGAATGAGATATGAAGCAATATGATATGATGAGATGTACAATGCAATGTGTTGGTTCAATTATTAATGAATGAATGCATGCTTATGCAACGATAAATATAATCACCACATGTGGTTCATGCACAATAATATGATATGCAAATATACATGTTGTTTGTCGTTCGATTAGTGTATATTCACTCTCGATCAAACCCTTGCCTAAACAAAATGAAAACCATCCCCAAAGTACATGGCCAAAATAGGGGTGATTCTATGTGCGCATCATTGTTTCTAGGGGCTCCGACCTAGAGGGCACAATTTCCTCACTTATTTTCGATCATGAGGACTCATCCCAAGGCCTCACTAATGTGTAATTTCCTTTGTGAACCATATATTAGCCGATCTACTAACAAAGTTTCACTCTTATGATTCAGATATTGGGCCTCACTAGTCTGAACTTTCCCTCACCTATCATCTTATCACAAGTCACTTGGGATCTTTATACATGGCCTATCCCGCACCTTGGGTCTAAAACAAATATCAGTCCATCTGGGACTTCCTCACTAACATCAAAATTTACAGATTATGATAGCACTCATTATGTCCATAAACTCTAGCAATATCAAGTCAAGGCATTAGACCATATACATGGTCACCATCTAAAATAGGCATATGTTGTGCAAGTGTAGAGAACCGTGCACATTAACTAATCATAATAACTTGTGCACATGAGTAGGTGTATTTTTAGATATAAAAGATGATCATACTGAGTTTCAATGTCATAGCAATGTAATTCAAAACA
Organism: Pachysandra terminalis; assembly: GCA_031762675.1. Lineage (NCBI taxonomy): Eukaryota > Viridiplantae > Streptophyta > Magnoliopsida > Buxales > Buxaceae > Pachysandra > Pachysandra terminalis. The sequence continues at coordinate 224 of JAUPMG010003650.1, read as the reverse complement.
CTACAAAAAAGGGGATTTTACTGGCGGCATTTAACGGCGGTCTAATAAAAACCACCATCTAATGATGTTACCTTGGTTGTCACAACCCGAACCTGATAGACCATTTAGATCCCGATGGGTCAGCGTCATGACCTTCACTTCCTCACTAGGAGAGTGGTGATCTCAGATAACAATAGTTTCCATTTCAAATTTAAGAAATTCATCTAAATACAGAGTATAGCGGA
>JAUPMG010003639.1:0-16020 GCA_031762675.1 Pachysandra terminalis | reverse complement strand
AATAAAGAATACAAGGAGCCTATTTATAGGTTAGCACTTAACCTATACTTCTAACACTTAACCGATGTGGGACAACCTTATAGACACTTTACAGATGTACATATTTATCCTTTAACATGACTAAACGTAAATGCCGATATCACCTGGTTCCAACCATCATCAACATATTATCGCTGAACCGATAAAAAAAAACATATTATAGCTGTTCTCAATTCAGCATCAAAAGAGAGTTTATTAACGGAAGAATTCAACCATTGACAGCCGAAGTACTGCAGGCCGTCAATGGGAGACATGAAACTTTGGCAGAAAGCGGAAGGAAAGTACTCGTACAACCACCATTGAAGCAGCCAAAGAGGCCCCCCAATAGTGCTCAATCCCTTCGTGGAGAATTCATATAAACTCCTATACAAAGAAGCAAGCATTAGCGGGGCAAGGGAAAGTCTACGACTGGCAGCCAAGGCAACGGTCAGATGAGAGTACTCTTTGGACATCTGACACGAGGAGACACGGAGAAGATTTCTACGCAACATCATGAGAAGAAAAGAGAAATGCTCCTGAACGGTCGGAGGACCGTCTGAATTTTTCTCCCGAGCAATGTAAGTCCCATAAGCCACAATGGCATTCTGATTATCAAAAGGAACATCCTTCTTGTCAGCGATCAAGATTGGACTGATGTATTCCCCTACTGGGGGTAGACCAGTCAAAGCAGCGACATCCAGGACCATCGGAGTCATAGGGCCACAAGGAAAATGGAAAGAGTTGCATGACCGGCTCCAAAATAGACGGCTGCAGCGAGAAGTTCGTGGTCCATGGTTACCTCAAAGCGAGAGTACTGAATAAACTCGAAATCCCAGCGGCCCTCCAAGAAGCAGAGTATTCCGTGGTCAGCCGTTCAACCCATTCATTCCAAGGTGGAATCGCTGTAGGCCAAGTGCGCAGTGACCGACTGGTCTTCCAGGCCGGCCAATTTAGGCCATCAGAAGACAAAAGAAGCCTGTCCGCAACTGCTCTAGGATGGAAAGAATTGAGTTCATGGGTAAAGGAATGACGGAAAGATGGTTTAAAGGCTGGACCTAAGACGTAAGAATTGGAAGGAGGTGAAGTTTCGGAGAGTACCTGGTACGAAATATGAACGGCCTCCGTCCTCAAAACGGCCACGAGATCTACGTCGGCAAGAGCAATGGTACCAGAAAGGGGGGAAGGCTCCCTAGACATAATCTTCAGACATAATGAATATCAGCGGAATGGAAAACAAAAGAAGAAATCTCTGGGAAGAAGAAGATAGCCTGAACAAAAAGCTCAAATGAGTCGAGAAGAAAGGAAATAGTGATTTGAATAGTCGAAGAAACGATTCGACCGACTATCATCCCTTTCCCTTTCTCGAGATACGACACGTGTGAAGATCATTGATTGCCTTCCTTACGTCTCTTCGAAACTGACAGAAGACTAAGAGACGCAAAGGGAGGTAAGGCATACGTTACAGCGTATAGTTGCCTATCTACACCGGCCAATGACAACATGACACTTGGTGCTAGGATGCCAAACGATGTGCTGATCACGGCGCGCAAGGAAGTCAGTGTAGCGTTGATCAACGGGCGTACCAGAAGCCAAGTGTAGCGCTAATCAACGGCATACCAGAACCCAAGTGTATCGCCAAGAACGGCGTATAGAAAGCCAAGTGTAGCGTTGATCAACGACGTACAAGAAACCAAGTGTAACGCCGAGAACGGCGTACAGTAAACCAAGTGTAGCGCCGAATGCAGCGCACGAATAAGTTAATGCGAGCATAGTGCTGATAGGAAACCAATAAGAGTGTGACACCATGCGCATGCAAGAATAATCAGCATGTTGCGAATGGAACATGATAGAGTCATAGATGTGCGATGCATGGCAAGAAGATTCAAAGGCAAGTGAGCTTACGCGCCCGGTCCAGCTATCCATGAAAAGAGAAAAGATCGTGGGAGTGATTAACCCACGTCTAGATCAAAGACGACATGCAGATGGTTATATAACTGAATTGAACGGTTACAGAGTCAATCAAGCCACTCTATAAAAGACAGAAGACCTGTTTCTTCCAAAGCCCCTCCAAACACATCAACAACAAACTCAAAAAGCCAGCACAACGCTGCATCTCAAACCTCCGGGTCTCCTATCCTCCTTTTGTTGCCTCCGCGGCAACAACAGTGCCCGGTTCCTCTGCCGCTCACCAGCCACTCTTCCTGGAGTATTGCTCTCAGCATTGGTAAGCCCTTCCGGTCTACATGTGCGATTCACAACCACTGGAACGAGAAGCCCCTTTGTTCACCAATCAATCCGGTTTGAGTCTACTACTCTCAGCCTCATACTGATCACACTGCCATCCCCCGAGAAGCTGCTCTCAATCACATACACTTATCCGGCCTGCATGTGCGACCACGGCCACTACGATAACCCTCTCCGCATTCATCAGTCTTCATTCTACCTTTTGCATTTTTATCATTCTCTTAAGAAGCTGCCTACAGGTGTCTATCCAGGGCCGTGACCACAGACACTGTGATAACCACCGCTAGGTCACCAGCCTTCTTTCTATCTTTTTGTTATTTGTTTATTTCTATGTCATCGACAGTCCCGTTATTTAATCTTGAATAAACACTTGGTTAGGAGCTAAAGTCTCTTTGAATTTACCTTGGCAATCATATTCTCACTATCTGAAGGATTTCAGACGAACCCCAAGAAAGAAAGAATCCCAACCTTTAAAACAATCGCCTAATAGCCTAATGGATGCATTTCCGGTAGCCGATTGCACCTCCGATTGCTCAGGCAACTCGGTTAGACTGTATGGATTGGCGTTTGGGGTTAAAACTTGAACCCCCAATCTCTGGACTAGTAAGTCCTGGCACGCCCGCGTGACACACACACACATCCACGCACCGTGCCGGACACGCGAGCCGCCCGCCCAGCCATACACAGCCGACGGGCAGGAAGGGGACCCGGATAGGGAACAATTGGCAACTTGGAATAGGAATTATTTATCCCTAGGGGTAGAATTACTCTAATACAAGCGTCTTTTTCTAACATTCCAGTTTATGTCCTATCCATTTTTAGATGCCCAATTTCGGTTTTCAAAAGGATTGAAAGATTACAAAGAGATTTCTTGTGGGAAGGAGGCGGGGGAAAAAAGATCATTTGTTTAGGTGGGAGGTTATGTGCAGGTCCAAAAGAAATGGAGGTTTAAATCTTTGTAACATTGCTGCCAGGAATCAGGCTTTTCTTGAAAATGGCTTTGGCGTTTCTCTCAAGAACAAGATAGTTTGTGGTATAGATTTATTACTAGCAAGTATGGGAAGCATGATAATGGTTGGGACATGTTATCCATAATGAAGGTGTGGAGAGTCTGTCCTTGGAAAGTCATTAGTGATTTAGCACCCTTGTTCTATCCTTTGGTCTGTTTTAGTGTTGGGACAGGTTCTCGTATTTTTTTTGGTCTAATTTATAGTGGCGGGATAGTTCATTTGACTCCATGTTCCCTCGACTGTTACATTATCCACTCTTAGGAGGGCGAGAGTGGCTGATATCCTTTCTTGGTCCCCCACTGGTTTAGTTTGGGATTTCGGTTTGAGACGTAACCTCCGTCTTGCGGACATTCAGGAGTTTGCCGCCTCTTCAGTCTTGCTTTAGGATCACATCCTTGATTCCTCTTCCTTTTTTTGGTGACGTGGAACCCCCAACCCCACATGGTGGGACCAGGGTAAACCTCGGATACATGACTCCACCCACAAGGACCATATATCAGGTAAGCCTGGGGACTGGAACCTGGGACCTCTTCCTTGGATCGTTGTATTTGGACACCGGAACCTAGGGGGATTTTCTCCACTAGGTCTTTTTTCTGTGTCATTCGCCATGATCACTCCATGCCAGCCCCTCTTTTCTCTTTTCTCTTGCCGCCACATTTGGAAACCTAGAGTTCCCCCCAAGATCAAATCCCTTTTGTGGTCTTCTGTACTCAATCACATTAACACCTCTAATGTTCTGCATCGAAGAAGGAAACACCTTGCCACCTCACCACAAGTTTGTTACTTCTGTTTGTGGGATGGGGAGTCTGTGGACCATATTTTTATTCATTGTGTTTTTGCTAGAGACGTTTGGTTGCATCTTTTGCAGATGGCGGACCAGTCTTGGATATTTTTGGCGGATATTCGCTCTATGATGGAGCAATGGAGGTTCCCCATGCTAGGGAAACAAGGCAAGCTAATGTATAGAGCAGTTTTCTTTGCTACCATCTGGTCTCTCTGGCTTGAGAGGAACAGGAGGATATTTCATGATGAGAGATTAGAGGTTCAGTCGATTATTGATTCTGCTATGGCCTTAGCAGCAGGGTGGGTGTGTACATATGCAAAGTTTAAGGATATGGACATATCAGAAGTGATTAGGGATGGGAGAACAATGATCCATTTGTATACAAGGTCCTCTCATCATCAGGTGAAGTGGCTGCCCCCTAGAGTGAGTGTTGTCAAGCTCAACTTTGACGGGTGCTTTTTAGAGAACCCAGGACCATCCGACATTGGCGGGATCTTCAAGGATTCTTTGGGTACTATTCTACATGCTTTCTCTGACCCTATTGGGGAAGGGTATGCAATTAGAGCAGAGCTTCAGGCATTACTGGTGGGTTTAAAGGAAGTGGAGGCACGGGGTTTTTATGATTTAGAGATTGAGGAAAATTCTTTAGTGGCTAGTTCTTAGATGACGGCCAGACAGGCTATGTCTTGGTGCTTATCCTATCTGGTTCGTTTAGCTTGGATGTTGGCAAATGGCTAAACATAGTTTTCACCCAGCAAGCAGATTAACGAGTTCGGGAGTGGCCCGAGATGTGTTGTTTTGTGGGATTCCAGCAGATAATCTATTTGCAAATTAGACATCTCTGGATGTATTTCTCTTTTATTTTGTCTTTCCTGTTTATAATTTTTAGTACTACTGTTTTTCCATTTTCACAACATGAGAGAAAATTTCAAAGAAATCGATATCTGCCTTTTGTTGAAAACCCTTCACAACTAATCTGGCCTTGTATCTTTTAGACCTATCATTCTCGTCTTTAAGTCTGTAAACCCACATGTTTTCTAAGGCCCTCTTTCCTTTGGGCAACTTAACCAGGTCCCATGTTTTGTTTGATTAGGAGTCCATCTCATCACCCATTGCAGACTCCCACTCATTCCTTGTATTATCCTGTATAGTTTCTTCAAAACATTCAGGTTCGCCATTTTCAGTTAGTAACATATAATTAAGAGAGGACAAATATCGAGCTGAAGTCATTCCTTTGGTGATCCTAGATGATCTCCTTAAAGGAGGAAATTCCTCAGTATGTGAAACATGAGTAGGAGAGGTATGAGCTTCTACTTCACAGTTTTCATCTAGTGGTTCTAATACACCCCTTGGTGTATCTTCATCAAGTTCCACGTATTTCTCATCTATTGGACTTTCTACAGAAACATCCTTTGTCTTTTCCTTATGCATGAGATTTTCATTAAATATGACATCTTTGCTTCTAATGACTTTTCGATTTTCTGGATCCCAAAATTGATAACCAAAGTCATTAATGCCATATCCAATGAAAATACATTTCCTAGACTTAGGATCTAATTTATTCCTTTCATCTGCATTAATATGAACATAAGAGGTGCAACCAAATACTCTTACATGTGTTAGGTTTACCTCTTTTCTAGTCCAAGCCTCTTCTGGAAGTCCAAAGTCCAAAGCAACTAAAGGTCCTCTGTTAATCAGGTATATTGCGGTATTGACTGCATCTACCCAAAAAGATTTAGGCAACCCAGCATCTATCCCCATGCTTATAGCACACCCAGTAATTGTTCTGTTCATTCGTTCAGCAACCCCATTTTGTTGTGGTGTCTTAGGAATCGTTTTCAATCTTTCGATCCCATTCAAAGCATACCAATCCTCAAACTCATTACTGCAGTACTCTCCACCATTATCCGACTTGAAAGTTTTCAGTTTTAAACTTGTTTCATTCTCAACAAGTGCTTTCTACTTTCTAATCACATCAAATACATCTGATTTCTGTTTTAAAAAATAAACCCATAATTTTCTATTACTGTCATCAATGAAAGTGACAAAATAATAAGAACCACCAAGAGAAGGAACCAGAGATGGTCCCCATACATCAGTATGCACCAACTCCAATTTGTTGGGTTTTGGAGTTCTTTTTATTTTTGAGAAACTCACATTTTTCTGCTTACCAAAGATGCAGTCTTCACAAAAGTCCACGTCTACCTCTTTCAATCTGGGTAGCTTGCTTGCTTTGTGCATTACCTTCATTCCATTTTCACTCATATGCCAAGTCTGCAGTGCCATGTGTTTGTATCCGCCCCTGTAGATGCAATTGAAATTGAATCGTTAGTGCTAGATACAATAAGTGTGCCATCTTTCTTTCCGCGTGCTATCACTATAGCACTTCTGGTCATCTTCCATGAATCATCACAAAAAGTGGTGGCTCTTCCCACTTGTGCCAACTGTCCAACAAAAATTAAATTCTTCTTTAATTGAGGCACGTATCTAACGTCCTTCAACTGTAGGGTAGTACCATTTTACAAATTTATTTGTACATCACCCTTTCCAGCAATGTAGTAGGGTTCTCCATCTCCAAGATAAACTTTCACGAATTCACCTTCTACAAAATTTTGCAGAAAATCTTTTTGATGGGTAGCATGGAAAGATGCACCAGAATCTACAAACCATACATCGTTTAGTGTAGCAAGAGACAAAATCAAAGCATCAGAATCTGTAATTTTTTCATCAGAAGGATTTATAGAATCGTTACTTTCTTGATTTTTATTTTGGGCTACTTTCCTTGGAGCTCTACAGTCTCTCTTGAAGTGTTACTTCTTCCTGCAATTCCAACAGCCTTGATCACCTCTTCCTTGAGGAGCTCTCGACTTGCTGCTCCTTGATTTAGAGCGGTTAGAATTTATGTTCCCCTTCTTTGACGATCTGCCCCTTTTCTTCTACACTCAGAACACTACTTGATGTTTCAACAATTCCAGAATTTTTCCTACGAGCTTCTTCACTTAGAAGAACACCCACAATATCATCATACTTCAAAATACCAGAACCAGACGAGTTGCTCACAGCCATTACCAGAATGCACCAACTATCTGGTAATCCTAATAAAATCAATAAAGCCCTAATTTCATCCTAAAAAATTATTCCGATCGATTACAACTGACTTGTGACAGTGTTGAACTCGTTTAAGTACTCAGTCACACTACCACCATTCGACATCTTCATATCGAATAATCTTTTCATCAGAAAAACCGTGTTCGATGCTGATGGTTTTTCGTACATCTTTGATAGGGCCGCCATTAAATCTGCTGCAGTTTTCTCCTTAGAGATATTAAAAGCCACAGATGGCGAAAGGGATAATCTAATCATACCTAGGGCTTTTCCTGTCCATAATCTCCTAATCGTCATCTGACATCTTCTCAGGCTTCTTTGACAGTCCTCCTAGAGGACAAAGAAGATCCTTCTGAAATAGAAAATCCTCGATTTGCATCTTCCAGAATCCGAAGTTCGAACAATTGAACTCTTTGATTCTCACATTTCCTTATTTCGCCATTGCTCTCACTCAACCAATAGCTTTGATACCAGTTGTTAAGAAAGAAAGAGAAAAAAGATGTAGAAGAAATCAAGAACGCAAAGACAGATTTACGTGGTTTGGCAAATAGTGCCTACGTCCATGGATGCACACCTAGATCTATTATTCTCCAAAGCTCAAAATGATGTGTTACAATGAATGAATCCCCAAACCCCAAAAGCATGAATAAATACCTTGTAATTAGGGCTAAACATAATAGGAGTGAAACTCCTATTATTTCCCTATCCTCGCCATACCCCATACGGTTGGGTAAATCAATGATAAATCTCATTATGGAAAGGGTTGGGTATCTCCCTAATAACTCACCAACAAATCCAAAATAGACTTGTTTATCATTTATTAACATCCCATTTGGGCGGTTGGTGACATTCCCAACAGGTTTATTATCCCCATCAACCTTACAGATAACAGGGTTGTTATCCTCACCAACCCTAGAGAAACAGGGTTGTTATCCTCACTATCATCAGTCTCCACATAACAACATAATGAAATATACGCACGATGATTCAAAAACAGCTCTCACAATGACCAATATCCCTGTACTAGACAACCCTGGTGTAGAACAACCCCTCAGGGGGAGGATCCACATAAAGGGAATTTCGACCTAGACCCTATAAAGTTAAGGAATCTGCAATCTCATTAGCCGATTTTAGCAAATGGGAGAACAAGATGTTCAACCCACTAGACAAAGACGGAGACAAAGCCCACCTAACATGATGAAATAATAGCCATGAATATGTACAAGTGTATGTGAACCATGAAATAACGGGGGTGAGTCCCTCCCCACCTGTAAATCAGTGAACCCTTTATCTGTAACCTCTGTCAAACCTGTTCGAAGAGCACATAATTCTGTCCACACTGCATCCCCCTCCCCAATTGGATCTGAGAATATATGAAGAATGGCCTCTGGTTACTCTCTCTATCCCTGACGGCCTTGGGTTGCCCGTTGAGCTCCCAACTACATTGACCTTGATGGTACCCTCACTATGTCCAAAATAGGCATCTATCACCCAACATAGGAGATGAAAAGGCAACAGTAGTCCAGTATCTCATTATGCCTGTGGCTAATAGGTCCCTGAACTCTGGTAGTACGGTCAATATGAATGCTATTATAAAGCCAATATGAATGCTATTAATATTAGTATGTTTACCTCTATTTGGCACTCTTGGATGTTCTTTTCCATTGATCAGTCAGGTCATTATGAACACTTATTATTACCATTTGGTGATCTCATTTTAGAGATCTTGCTTTAATACATTTTCAAGTTCTTGGTCTGAATGAGTTGCAAAGTCAGGTATATGTTGTTTGATTATTTAGTCTACATTAAGAGTCGAAGCTTGCTTATATTGTTTTATCGTGTGAGGATTGCATTGTTATTATTGCCACCTCTCTGGTTGATCTATAATGTTATAAAGATTACTGCAGTATAGATTAAAATAAGCAATGAACAATAAGCTCCTATCACATTGCTTTAGTGTTCAACATGATAAGCAATGAAGAGTAAAGATAATTGCATTTGATCCTTGAAGTATAATCTAAAATAAGCAATGGATAATAAACTACTATCACATTACTTTAGCATTCAAGATAATAAGCAATGGGGAGTGCGATTACATATAATTGCATTCTATTCTTGAAGTATAGATTGAAATAAGCAATGGAGAGCTCCCATGTTTCAGCTCTACCAAGTGTTACAGTTTGAGCAATTTTTTTTCAGGAATCATATAATATCATAACTAGCCCAAAGAAATGATCATGAAACCATGCCTCTTCTATCAGTTTGTAATTACCCCAATGATCTATTTTTTTGTTTTCATATTTATCTCACTCTTTCTGTTAGTAGAGATTAAGAGCATAGCACATCAGTAAACTGCTGAAAACTACAGTTTTTGTTGATATGTTCTGTTGTTTTTTCTTCCAATCAGATTTATATACGATCCTAGTATGCATGTTAGACAAATGGCATTTGCAATATCTGAATTTGATCTGAAAGAACAAGAAACATATTATTTGACTTGTAGCATTTGAGCTTATAAATATCAAATGGTTACACTGATGGGTTGTATTTGAATGCCAAGTTTTAGGTTAGTTGTGTAGAAGGCTGATTGGTTTGGGATGAATCCACTGCCGGTCACCTCGGTTGTGGCCCTTGTTTGTTCCTGCAAATTTTTTGATTTGTCATTTTGAGCTATACGAGTATGGCATAGCAAAGAGATCATTTGTTTGAAAGCCAATGCATCTTCTATTTTGCAGCAAGCATGGGTTAACGAGGGAACCCCTAGCATATTGGAGGACGGATCCTATGTGATGAAACACCCATCACATGGGTGTTTCATCACAGAGGATCGGCTCTCAGCATATTGTGCATTTCGATTCTGCGTTACTGTTTATTTGTTCTTCTGATATTCTGATGATCTCTTAGTGAAATGTGCAACTTAGGCTTGTCACTTTGTGATGGGTAGTGGATCAGGTGCGGGTGGCCTTGCCATGCAGGTGAGTGCGGGCGGCACTCTATTGGCCACTCGCACATGTGAATGAAAAAACAAAAAAACTAAAATGTTTTTTTTCTTGTTCACATGAATTTAGGTGACATGGGCCAATAGAGTACCGCCTGCACTCACCTGCACGGCAAGGCCACCCGCACCTGATCTGCTCTCTTTGTGATGGGACTATGAAAGAACCATTTAGTTTTCGTTTCTCTAGATCAAACGGATGGTGTAACTTACAAGAATGAGTTACAAACGCTTCGACTAGGTCTTGTCAAGTCATGATTGACATAATTTCGGTAGTCATAAGCCAAGTCAATGAGGGCCTGATAAAACTATAATGGATTGGTTGGTTGTATGCTTCTAGTAGTAGGCTTTCCTCCAAGTATCTGGTTCGCTCGTTCGGCATTTGGTGTCTTGGTATGTGTGTGTATGTTGTGCGCAGGCATACCGGGACTTAGTCTAGTTCAAGAGTAACGATTCAACTGTTGACCCTAGGCATCGATCCACACTTACTAAATCAGGTTGGTTGAACAATCAGTCGTGCGATCGGTCACCAGATGTGCGTTCGTTCTTAGACGATTGATAAAGATTGGGATTCCTCCTTTGGTATGAGTTCGCCTGATCCTTCAAATAATGTAAAGACAATGTCAGTTAGAAAATAAAGTTAGAATAAGACGCCAAAAGCCTTGCTTTCAATCAAGAATTTATTTATGACTAAATACAAGGGACATCAGATGTTGATAATAAACAAACAGAAATAACGAAAAGGGAGAAAGAAGTGTCATACTTTTATTGGCTCAATCATACCCATGTGCAATAGTGTTGACTTATTCTTGCTTGCGACAAGTGTCGCACTTTTATTGGCTTCTTTTGAGTACTAAGTACTCTTAATGCTCGCATTAACTTATTCGTGTGCCGTGTTTGACACTACACTTGGCTTCTTGAGTGCTATTTTCAGCATTCATTTGGCATCCTGTACGCCGTTAATCAATGTTACGCTTGGCGTTCTGTACGTCATTGATCAGCGCTCATTTGATTTATTTGTACGTTGTGATTAGTGCTACACTTGGCATTCTTGTACGCCGTTGACCAGTGTTACATATGCCTTGTTCATGTGCCGTTATCGATGTGACGTTTAGCATCCTGGCACTGAGATCGGCACTACACTTGGCGTTCTAGTGCCACATGTCATGTTGCCAATGGCCGGTGAAGATAGGCGAATATACGCTGTAACACAGTGCAGAAGCATACCACATCGATGCTGGGAGTCGGCCTACGAATAAATAGGTAAAATAATTGATCATAAAATTGGATGATTTGGGGATTGATAATAATGTTTGCTTCATATCAAAAGTGGCAATTGATGCACCGGGGATGATTTGATATTGTTGCAGACGAATGCTCATGACCCATGTTAGTCTCATTGAGAAGCTCCTAAACTACAACTCTCTCTCTCTCTCTCTCTCTCTTTCTCGTGTGTCATCAGCAAATTGTTCTCTTAGAGCTCTAGAGAAGACTGAATTCTAATAGGTTGCGTTTGGTTAGCGTCAAAGGAAAAAGAAAGTGAAAAAAAAGTGAAAGTAATGTGAAAAGAAAGTGAAAGTAAGTTTCTTGTTGCTGTTTGGTTGTTGCAGGAAAGTTGTATGAAAATCATAAATTGTGCGTTTGGTTAGCAAGAAAGTCATAAGAATCCTGACACAATTTCCAATTATGCCCTTATATCATAAGCCATATTTATAATTTATGTTGTGTCAAACCGACTTCGGTTTGGTTTTGGTTCGATTTCTAAGTTTTTTAAGTTTCAAAAAATTTACACTCAATAAAATTTTATTTAAATTTTAAAAATAATACATTTTTATGGGTCCCACCTCTTTTGGTTTTAATGTAGAACACCTAACTCTCTTTTTTATCATTTTATTTATATTTTTTATTTTTTCTCAATTAATAAGACTTTTTTTTAATTTTATATATATATGTGAGAAGGGCAATGTTGTAAATATGGATGTTTATGAAGGGCAATTTGGAAGAAGTTCGTAATGTTTTCTCACGACGCAAGAATCGGGCAGATCTGATGAGAAAACTTTTTGAGCCCTTTTTTTTCTTTAGAAAACTGTGGGGCCCACTTTTTTTTTTCCCACTTTCCTTCAAACCAACACTCAAATGGAAATGAAAAGTGCACTTTCCTTTTCCTTTGACACACTTTGATGCTAACCAAACGCAGCCTAATGGCTCCCCACACTTTACCTTCAAAAAATGCCATTTCCAGTTCCTCCACCTCCGAAGAGGGTAAGCTATCAAATTCCATTCCCTCCAAAACTGGTCTATAGCCACTCTCATCCATATTGATAGTCCTATAATACTCTTCTAATGCTTTCTTTATCTCCCCCTCCTCTTCCACTACGACCTTGTTCACCTCTAATCTTCTAATTGTGTTCACCCTATTCCTTGTATTCTGCTTCCAACATATTTCCTCCATCCTTGCTACCTTGATTAAATCCTTTTTAAGTTGCTCCCTTTCCATTCTCTCCACTCTCCCCTTGTCTTCCAGTCTATCCAAATGCTGAATATTATCCAAGAGTATCCTCATTCTGCTCTCCACTCTTCCCAATTTGTCTTTGTTCCACTTCTTTAACTCCCCTTTTAACAACTTTAATTTTCTGCAAAACACGAAGCTCGGGGAACCTCTTACATCAAAAATTTTCCACCACTTATCATGTCTATAGAGTTTTTTCCTCCAACCACATGTTTTCAAACCGGAACGGGCATTTTTTGACTAACTTATCATCACATACCAGCATAATTGGGGTGTGATCAGATGTTGCTTTTGGTATAGATATAACTTGCACACTTCCAAAAGCTTCCTCCCATTTTAAAGACATTAAGAACCTGTCCAGGTTCGAGAAAATTTGGTTCTCTTGGTTGTTTGACCAAGTAAATTCCACTAAGCATGCATGTAGGTGAACGCAATGGACATGGGGCGGTTAATGGGCGTGATTTCTTCTTCTTTTTTGGTAAGTCATGAAATTGTATAAAAAGAGCGAAACAGAAAGAGTACAGCTCCCACGATTTAGCGAACAACTAAAACGAGGAGAGCAAACAAGACAAAACACTACCAGAAAATACAAGAAAAGAGAAAAAACCGTAGTCACCCACACCACCCCCACCAACGACTACTCACGTAACATGTCTTGAGTAGGTTCTCCCACAAACATCAGATCTGTACTCGCCCCCCTCCTAGCCAAAATCTCTGCTAACTGTATAGTCCCTCTGGACACCACTAGAACTCCATAAGTAACCACGCCGGGCGAACCAAATAAGACACATCCCAAGTGCATTGGGCAGATCTCTCCATCCATGCATACACCTCAACAGACACACCCTCAACCACCAAGCTATGATAGCCTTGAGCTTTACCATGTCGCAAACTTGTGATCAATGCCATCATCTCGGCCCTCAAACTCGTGCCCATACCAATCGGACCAGAAAATGCCAGAAGGCAAGCCCCACTGCATTCTCTAAAAAGATCACCCACCCCAGAAGAATTTGGCATATCCGGCGAGAAACCTATGTACAACAAACTGAACCATCCCACCCGAGGGAGGGGGGGGGGGGGCATGGCACCCTACATGGCCAAGTAGCGCACCGGCTCCATCAAAATCGAGAGCCACTCTCTCACAATATCAGTCGCTAAAAGGTCTGCAAACCGACTCCTGATGGCCGCCCATGAGGCCACCGAGGCCAGAATCCCCTTGATCACACTCGATGTCAAGGCAAAAGTATCCTGAAAAATCTGCAGGTTCTGCTCCTTCCATATGTGCCATAGAATGGCCGGAAACACCAACTGAGCAAGACCCCTAACTAATAAGCCCGGAAATCTCCACTGTGCAAAAAATTGACAAATGCCTTCCGGCAACACCCACACCCTCCCAAAACTGTGAAGAAAGAACCTCCAAATCTCAAAGGCCATAGGACAATGAATAAATAAATGATCCACCGACTCCTCAGCCATCCTACATAAGAAGCACATCTGAGGTGAGAGGGCCATAAATCTTCTCCTTCTTTGAAGCATGTCCGCAGTATTAATCTGATAAAGCAAGTTAGTCCAAACAAAGGCTTTGACTCTAGGAGGGACAGAAGGAAACCACAAAGAATGAGCCGAGAAAAGAACATGGGGTCCGGAACGTCAGATCTACAAAAGGTTAAGAAAGAACGACAAGAGAAGACACCCCTGAAATCCGGAGTCCAAACCCTCCTATCCGACCACTTAGAACTAACAAACACCTCACCAAGGGACACAAACTACTCACTCAACTCACTAATCTCAACCTCCCTAGCATCTCTACAAAGGGGAAGGAGGCTTTTTGTACTGGGACCAGGTACCAGACCGGTCCTGGCCAGTACGGTCCGGACCGACGGTACTAGCTGGCACCGTCCGATCCAGATCCGGTACAAAAGTAATGGACCAGCAATATAATTTCAAAATAAAAAAATTTGAACCAAATCTGACCGGTCGCCAGACTGACAGTACCAGTCGGGTGGATCGGTCCATATCGATACCGGTCTGGACTGTCCAGTTTACAAATTTGAAATAAAACATCGGACTTGTTGTACCTGCGGGTCCTGACCGGTACCTCATGATACAGTTATTTGTATCGTGGCTTGGGACCGAACCGGTCGGTACGGGCTGGTATGGACCGGAACGATCCTTTAAACTTTGATTGAACCTTCGAGGGGAACACTCAATTTTTTTTGTCTCAATTTTGTTTACAATGCTGTTAGATTTTGCATCATCTATGAGTTTCAAAACATTTTGAGCGGCTCTGACTGTTTGCTTCCACAATATTCCTCAGTTGGGACTTGACTTAGCATCAGGACCTGGGAGCGGAGTTCCTAGTTTCAAGCATTGAACACCTTACCATAGTGATTGCGCTCATCCAAAATTCAAGTATTTCATTCCTTGAACGGATCCAAAGGGCTCTTCATTTCATGGGTCTGTTCATCAATATGTCATACAAAACTTGAATACTTGCTAACATCATAACTTGATGGTTCTCCTGTTGGTTGAACTTCCTTGCAACCCACCAACTTCTATTCCTCATGTAGTTTTTGGTGCATTAAGAAGAATTATGATTAGTTACTATCTTAAGTCTTGCAGAACGTTGTGTTTTCTACTTTTCTTATGTTGAAACATTTGCATATGTAATTAGATACGTTAAATTTTTCTTCTTTAGGATCTTAATAGGCACTGGATTGAATGGAACAATAATTTTTGGAGCCTTTTCAACTTATTCTTAAATTACAGAGGGTTGTGTTTTCTCTAATTTTCTCTACAGTCTTTATCGCTTTGATTCATATATCTCATGCAACGATTGTTTCTAGAACTACTTCTGGTTGGTCATTGTACTTTATGTGGTGGAAAATGTATCGCAATTAACTTGATAGTTATGTCATAGAAGAACCAGCCTCTTAATGCTGATTAGATGATTTTTTTATAGTTAACACATGGTTGATCTTAATAGGCTCTGGATTCCATGGAGCCGATAGTAATTGAAATTTTTTTTTTCGCACCATATATTTGTGAGGCAAATTCTGGGAAATGTGTTTTGCTTGACAAGCCCTTACAGAATAGAGTTAGTATTTTTTGATTTGACCTGTTAACCCATTTGGTTTGAAACAGGTTTTGGTTGGCATGGCATGGGGTCTTATTGACCTTAGGTGAACCGAACCCTCCTGAATAATGGTCTGGTTGCATCGAGTTGGCAGGTTTATAATAAAAATATTCAACCTAACCCAACCCGATCTCTGTTTGGATGTGTTGGAATGTGTCCCACACCGCCTGGCTTTGCCCCGTCTGTGCTGGTTATAAGGTGTCAGTTCCCCTCTTCTTA
>JAUPMG010003629.1:0-16021 GCA_031762675.1 Pachysandra terminalis | reverse complement strand
GAGAAGCGTATGAAAGTATCCAAGATGGAAAAATCTTTTGATTTTGATTTGTTTGTAAGAAATTTCCGCAAACCCATTTGAGATCTCTTGTTTTGATAATATTTTTCTTATGTTTCAATACCCAACTTTGTTACAATTGCTTTTAAATTTACAGATTTGATTTGCTTTTGTTTAGCAAAAGACTCCACCTTTTAAAGTACATTGTGCCATCTACTTAGAGAACCCAGCTCCATCTTTTTAGAAATTCGCGATCTTTTTTTTTTTTTTATCTTTTGAATCCAAGTTTCTCCAAAGTACCACCTGCATTTCCTGTCTCCAAGTGGTAATCCTTTATTCTTCCAGTGAATTCAAATAAATATTACTGATGTGTTATGCATTTATATATTTGCTATTTTGCTTATTCGAATAGCTTTATTATAGTTCCTTTCTTAAGGAACTGGTGGCAAGTAAGCCTCTTGAGGCAGAAATTAATGACATGAACTGGGACAGCACCTTCCACTTCTGCCATCACCCCGAGTCCAATATGTCAGAAATCCCTGATCTTGAAGACGATTACAGGTAAAAATCTACACTTCGTTGTCCCTCTATGACCTTAATTTCATATACAGAGCCTCTCTCTCTCTCTCTCTCTCTCTCTCTCTCTATATATATATATATATATATACACACACACACATGGGGTGTGAAGGTTCCTGAATACTTTTTCCGTATTTTTTTTTTCTTGTTAAGGTGATCACTAATGGTATGGAGCCAGGATCTCCATAGCATCATTCTACAACCCCGGCAGCGACGCCGTGATCTATCCGGCACCCACATCGGTCGAGAAAGATGTAGAGGAGAGAAATAAAGTTTACCCAAAAATTTGTGTTTGAGGACTACATGAAGCTTTATGCTGGCCTCAAGTTCCAAGCCAAGGAGCCCAAGTTTCAGGCCATGAAAGCTAATGCTAATTTGGGTTGGGGGTCTTTTTGTTTTTTTTTTACTTGGTAATCATAAAGTGTGGTTATTCGCAAAGCTGATGTTGATCTAGTAGTTGACAGTTTGCTTCATATGTTGACAGATTTTGAGAATTTGTAACCTTGAACTCGTTGCTCTGAATTTACGTGTAGTGCTTTATAATATAAATTTTTATATTTGTCAATTCTGCATCCAATTTAAAAAAAATGTATTGACATCAAACCGCCGGAAATTGAATTACTGATCCCATTATTACCGGTGGTCTTAGATCCCGCCTGTATGTTTTTACCGGCGGTTTGAACAAATTTTTTTTTTGTAGTGTGGAGATCAGAGATGAAACTAATGCGTTGTTGTTTGAGTTGAAGGACTAACCGATGATCACTAGAGATCAGAAACTAAACATATAGCCTCTGCCAAGTAAACAATAATTTTCAAGGACGAAATCTAAGAAAAAGAAAAATCAATATTCTTAATAAAAAAAATTCTGCTGACAATGTATTTCCAGACATTTATATAAAATTTGGAAACCCTACTACCTACATATTTATGAGTTATGACTATCTATATGTATTTGATTCCACATTTTATTACTTTTGAAAAATTCTGCATTGGACAATGCAGCACATGATTCGTCTGGGAGGGGTGCCGCACTGGCACTCAAAACTTGAATCGAATTTTGAGTGCGGATGGGGCACTAATCTGCGGATTTAAAAATCTTAAAATGCGGTTAGGCTTTTGTAATCCGCGACTCTAATTTTAAAAATAAAAAAAACGTATGAAACGTCTCTTGCATAATAGAATACTGTCTACTTTACTTTTCAAAGAAAACAGTTCTATCTCTTGTTAAACTTGTAAGTCTAGCAGTTTTATTTTTTCCCCCAAAAAAATTAAACTTTTTAATTAAAAGATATGCCCTCCAACTATATTTTATCTTCTCATGCCTAATAATAAATAATTAAATTAATATCATAGAACCTCTCTCAGTAACCCTTTTAATTAAAAGATTTGCCCTTTTATATATTTTAGTATAGCAATTTAGAGGCTCGACTTCACAAGAACATTTTTAGGCTAAACCATTTCTCTGAAAATATCAACTTCAATCAGGAAACAGTAAAAAAATGATTATGAAGCATAACGATTGTTACACATAGTAAAAAAAAACATAAAAAAGATAATGGAATTAGAAGAACTCTCTCATATGATAATTCTAAATTGGCTGGGGCAGTAATATCCTGATCCTCATATACAAAGCTGCTTTGCAAAATATTATCGTGGTAATTTGACAAGATAAAAATAAAAAATTGATTATTTCAGTATCAAAAAAAAAAAAAAAAATCAACCTTTCCAAATATTGTTGGTTGTCGTCTTTGCTTATATGAATGAAAAGATAAAAAAAAAAAAAAAAAAACGGAAGATCAAATCCGGTAATATAATAAGAAACCATTGGGCTTACAAGTAGTACTCAATGATTTATGTATTCTATCCTAACAACAAGGTTGCACAGTGTTGGGTGGTCTTGGGCTTTCTCAACTCCAAAAGCTAGTTCAAGATGTGAGGCTTTTTTTCACACCTATAAACTGACCACCAGCCCCATCCATAACTGATGTGAGATCCCCAACACATAGGATCAAGCCTGCAACAGAGTTGGTTTATATATACATTGCAGTACAACCCAGAGGTTGTTTGTTCAATTCTAGTTTGACCAACAAAAGGAAAAAAAGAAGAAAAAAAGTTCATATTGTACTTCAAAATTGAGAGTGAGAGAGAGAGAGATTCATATTGTACTTCAAAATTGAGAGAGAGAGAGAGAGAGAGAGAGAGCACTTTTATTGGCACTAAAGTGGTCGCAGCCTTACATATGATCAGAAAAAATAATACTTTTAAGTAGGAAGGAAAAGATAACACGGTTTACAAGTTGGGTAAAAAGTGGTCGTAGCCTTACATATCTTCACTCATTTCATCAAATGAAAACCCTTTTCTCTTTGTCCCCATCCAAAAATAGAGATTGGATCAAACAAACTTTTGTTCTCTACCTTGGTCGATATCTTTTAAAACTTGAGCTTTAACAATATTATTTCTTCTTCCTTTTGGGGGATGGAATCGAACAAAGAGAAAGATGTGCTATCATCACCTGGTAGGCACATTTCTCTTTCTCAGTCAACTGAACAATGTCATCAAGCAAAATCACTTTCCCATAAGCTAAAGACTATGGACAAAAGAAATTGTCATGAGGTGAAGAAAAAGGATAACATAATGCAAAATCAGCTCCGCATAGACAGTTTAACATTTAGAACTGACAATGACAAACCTCATAAACCAAGATTTCTTGGTACTCCAACTTTTCCTTGTATAAAATCTTTTCCACTTTTAATGACTGTGCTTCACCTATAAAAACATAAGCCAATAAAAGATCATTTCTCTATATCGAGATTGGGAGAAAGAAATAATAATTTATTTGCATAAAGAAAAAGATGATAAAATGCAGAACAAATGGTAAGAAAATTTGCATCCATATATAACATATATTTGTTGCTCAATATGATGGTGCTTTGATGGTACATAAATTTAGCATATAAATACACTAAATGAGAGAAATAAATATTCATGATAATTAACCAGTGAGTAATGTCCATGTTAAAGTAGAACATTGATTCCCTTTGCTAAGGAGAGAAGCACTGTAGCACCAGAGAACTCTGAAAGAACCCATCACAATTACTTGCAAGATATTGGTGATCGGGCTGTCTAATTAATCCCACTAAACATGTGGTGCTATCTTGAGCACGAGCATACATATTTATTGGGTATGTTTACATACATTGAATCATTCAATAAAACAATTACCTGTCACACTGCTGCTTTTCACGTGCCGGCTGTCAACAGTAGCTGCACGTTGATTAGACCGTTTGGTAAAAATGTGATATTTAAAACGACTTAGAGATATTTGACCATCCTTATCACAAAAAAAGGAAAGCTTCTTGAAGAAACAACATTTTTAAAAAGTAACTCATAAGGTAGCGCCATGTGTCCAAAGCCTAACAGGCAAAGAATAATTGCCCTCGAAATAATCAAAGGATTATGGATTTCTTCATTCCTTCTAAAGAAATGAGTGCACTCGTTTGTTGGTGTGACTCATTTAATGAGATGGGGAGATACTTCTCGGGTGTTAGCGAGGGTGGTGAGCATTGTGGGATCATTTTTAAAGTAATGGTTTTATAAGGAAATTTAATTAAAAGAGAACGAGGAGAAATTAAAACAAATTTATCTTTTAATTACCTTAAAAACCTATGGAGGGATATTTTTGTCAAAATGAGTGCACTTTTTATTGTGCAATTTGACTCTATGCTCAGTGGGCTCATACTAAAGCCTGGTCCATACACTCACAGCTCAATGTGTATGAATGCACTGGGCCCAATTGAAAAAAAAAACAAAAAAAAGGACGAAGGAACCCATGCCTTATCATATAATAACATGGTGCACAAGCCAATTTACGTGGGATGGTAACGGGGTTATGCCATTAGAGATGAATAACGGGTCGGGGCAGCAGGCATGGCATCAAGGTTTAATATACTCGAATTGGAGGCCGGACCGATCCCGATCGGTTTCAGTCTAGATCGGCGGTACGGGCCGGTACCATCCAGTCTTGATCCAGTACAAAAAGTAAAGGGAAAAAAATAAATAAAAAACAGATCGGATCATCATTATACCAGAGGAATCGGTCACCAGACCGGTGGTTCCGATTGCCACAACGACGGTATCGGTTGTCGGACAGATGGGACTAGTGGTACCGGTCGCTGGAACCTGTCACCAAACTGGCGGTACCGGTACCCGGACCGCTGGTCCATAACCCCACGATACAATTGTTTGTATCGCGGGTTGGGACCGAACTGCTATGGTCCGATCCGTGAAACCATGCATGGCATAGTCATGTCATGGGCATGCCGTGCTAGATCTGTACGCTCCTAGGTGTGAGCAACCGTGGTGAACCTTGTGGGGGCCATTCTTGAGGATTCAGTCTTGTTGCCACCTTCAGAATTGAGTGTTACAGCAAATCCCAAACAAAACGACACTTCTCCTTCACCACGATGAAATCCCCTTGAGAATAACATTCGTGTTAGCTGATTCAAATAGGTCAAGTTGCTTGAGTCTCAAATTTAATCCAAAAGAACTTAGGCCAAGTAGGGACAGCCTCAATCCAAGCTCAAAGCTCCAAACATTTTACTTGGAACCATAGATAGACAAGTGAGACAAACCAGTTAGAATCACAGGATGACATGGATTTTATTAAACGAAATATAAAAGATCTCTTGTACACGATCTCCTCCAACTCTCGACCCTTAGAAGACACCAAATGGAAGGAAGAAATTATTGAACCATTTGATATACATTATTATGCCTTTCTCTAACAGCTTGAGCTTTTAGAGTAGTTGGTGTTTAACATAATATCAGAGCGGGAGGTCGAGTGTTCGAATCATGGAGGTATATGTTTATGTATTTATTCTCCCATGGATGCGATGTTCCCCGTGCGGTTGTGTGGTGTGTGTTTGCCTTGGTGCCCGGTGTTCTCCCACGGATGTCTTGTTCCCGCACATGCAGGAGAGTATTGAATCATTTGTTATTCATTGTTGTGCCTTCCTCTAACAGCTTAAGCTTTTAGAGTAACTGGTGTTTAACAGAAATGATGGAGAGAAAATTCAACTCTTTGATAGACATCAAGATAATTACAGATTTGTAGAGGTTTCACACCTTTCTCTAACAGCTTGAACTTTTAAATTAACTGGTGTTTAACAGAAATCATGGAGAGAAAATCCAACTTATTGATAGACATCAAGATAATTACAGAATTGTAGAGGTTTCACGCACAAGTTTTTTGTGCGTGTTTGATGATGAGTTGGTGGAGAGATTCCCTCCTTGATTTTCTCCTTGCATAATGTCTTCTAACGGTTTGAATGTTGGAGGAAATTCCTTCTTCAATGATGGAGAGATTTTCTCCTTGATTTCCTCCTTCCATTTACTGTTTTCCAACGGTTCAGAGATGTCTATCAACGACCTAGATTTTACTTGGAACCTTTGGATTTCTCTAGCTTGTTCACCAATTTCTTTGGACATCTAAGATGGGGACAAATTGTAGACTAGAAGATTTATAAGTATAATTCTAATTAAAGTGATTCAGCCCCAAAAGAGATATATGACTGATTCCACCTAATCAACAATTTACAAACTTCTCTACCACCTGAGTTCTAAAACTCCTCTCTCCTCAATTAGTCCTACTGGTAATCCTAAGTAATAAGAGGCTGGGGTGGGCAAAACAGTCCTAATTACAAATCCTAAGAAGCTCCTTATCTAAGTTTATGCCCTTACTCTTACTCAAATTCACTTTAACTCTAGTTACATTCTCAAAAAATTTGATCAACGATTTGACGAAATAAACCTTAGTTCTAGATACCTACTTAATAAATAGGATCATGTCATCCGCAAATTGAAGATAAAAAATGTTTATTTTATTTTTTGCAATCTCAAAGCCACCTGCTAACACATCCTTCCTTCCCTATGGTGATGAAAAAATCTTTTGAATCTCATTTATCAAATAGAAAAGTGCACGCTGTTAGGGTATTCTTTGATCTATTTTCTCCGTCTATCACATAACCTCTTGATCTCTAAAACATGATCGAGGAAGTCCAATGCATTTTGTCCTTATGGGTATACAAACACTCAACTTGGAATCTACTTGAATCCTCTTCAAATGAGTAGCTATCAACCCTTAGAAAGTCGTAGGATATACCTAAAATCCCTCATGATAAGGACTATTTTGGTCAAATATGACAATTGTGGGTTTCTATTAATTGACTTTTTAACTAAAGCGAACCCCATAGTTTGGTGTAGCCCAATCTATATAGTCCAAACACTTTACTCATGTTCTTGTTTAATCAAATCCATTAAGATAAACCCAATCCACATTATCCAAATAATTGACCTAAAAAAGAATATAAGAAAACAAACCCAATCCAACTCATCACACCCATTTCAAGTCTGGAGAATTCTACTATGCCGACCTCGGCATAGTACCAACCGATTGTTAACGGTTGACATTTTATATGTTCAAAAATTTGATGGCTTAGATAAAGTTCTCCACCATGCAAATGAGAAAATGTCGGCATTGTAGACTAACTCTTCAAGTCTCACACTTTTGGCATTTCTCTTTGTAGTGGGTGGTTTTGCCAACGGTAGAATTACTGATCGACGGGAACCTAAATCAACAGGTGACCCCCCATCTCTAGAAGAACTAAAGAATAAGACTAAGTGATTGTTATCACGGGTCGAGTAAGACTAAGGGAAATAATGGGGCAATGTGTTAAAAATTATTCAACCCCTATGGCTCTAATTGAGATTATGATTGATCCTTTTGCAGGCTGCCTACATACTCAATCAGGGATCAAATCAGACATAGTTCAAGGTCTGGGAATTTCGTTAGCGGTCTCCCCTTTTTGTGATTTCTCATCCTCTTCCGCTC
The DNA here is from genome assembly GCA_031762675.1 of Pachysandra terminalis. Classification (NCBI taxonomy): domain Eukaryota; kingdom Viridiplantae; phylum Streptophyta; class Magnoliopsida; order Buxales; family Buxaceae; genus Pachysandra; species Pachysandra terminalis. The sequence goes on along the minus strand of JAUPMG010003629.1, from coordinate 8,556 downwards.
CAAGGAAAGTGAACTGCTATTTATAGAATTTTGGAGAAAAGATAACGGAAGTTAAGTTTCGTTAAACCGTTTCTAACGGTGTTAAAATGCTAACCTGAGGTAACATGCATTAATTATCCCAGTTGCGTAGGTGGACCAATCACAAGTCATTTTGATGAATTACATGTCTGCCACTGAAAACCGTGACACAGTATGTAGTTCATGACATGTCAAGAGGTTGGCAAGTCCTCTTGTATTTCGATATGGGCATTTGCGATCAATAGATATTCATGGTAATGAAAGCTGTTTAGCCTTGGCGTCATCGAGACTATCTAGTATTGGTACCATCGAGGCTATTAGTCTTAGTACTTTCGAGGTCCTCAAACCTTAGTACTTTCGAGACTGTATGACATTCGACATCGTTGAGCATCACTCTAGATGGAGGTAGTGTCACCTTCTACATCGTTGAGCATCTCTTTAGACGGAGGTATGTATCACCTTCTACGTCGTTAAGCATCACTCTAGACAGAGGTAGTATCACCTTCTATATCGTTGAGCCTCGCTCTAAACGGAGGTAGTATCACCTTCTACGTCGTTGAGCATCGCTCTAGATGGAGGTAGTATCACCTTCTACGTCTTCAAGCATCACTCTAGACAGAGTTAGTATTGGCATACTACCGTAGAGTATCGACGTCTTACAGCCTCCAGGGAAGTCTCTCCCCTTAGGTGTAAATTCATATCGACGTCGGCATTTTATAGTCTCCAGGGAGGTCCCTCCCCTTAGGTGTAAATTCATATCGACATGTTCACCGAGATGCATCTCTTTGGTAAACGTGAGGCGCACCTCTAAGGTTGTCAACCCAAGGGGATGTCCCATCGCAGGTGGGCGCCCTCGAGTATGACTTGAAAGGATGTCTCAGCACAGGTGGGGCTCTCATGAACCCGAGGGGATGTCTCATCGCAGGTAGGCGCCATTGAGTATGACTTAAGAGGATGTCCCAGCACAGGTGGGGTTCTCGTGAACCCGAGGGGATGTTCTATCCCAGGTGGGTGCCCTCGAGTATGACTTGAGAGGATGTCCCACCACAGGTGGAGCTCTCATGAGCTCGAGGGGATGTCCCATTGCAGGTGGGCGCCCTCGAGTATGATGGAGATGTATCTCTTTATCGGCATCTTGTTGCAAAGGGATCAAGCATCCCGCTGTGGAGTACCTGTTGATATTAGTTTCACTGTATATTCGCTATGTAGTGTTGATCATCTTGTGATTTATGTGATAAATGGTCATAATCGTAACACACTACCTTCTCCCTATATCTATGTCTCGGCTGTACATTCCTTGAACTGATTCCCCGAATAGACCGAGGTTCTTCCTTAGGAGGTTCCCGAGGGTTCTACCCATCGGTATCAATGGGGACCTTACCACGTGTCAGTTATACTACTAACACGTGTCGGTCTATTATTGGGCTATTTCCCCTTACCATTTCTTATATCTACATTTCAATCCCCCTGACCACGACGCTTATCTTCAAGATATTGGCGTGGTCATGCTATAGTTTGACTAACATTGTCATCGCGCACCGATCACTGCCCTTGAGCATTGACACATCGGGGAGTATAGAGACACATTTCTTAGTCGGCCTCCCACCGTGAAGTATTGGCATCCGGCCGTTGAGTATAGAAACGAATCTCTTAGTCGGCATCCCATCGTAGAGTATTGACATCCCGCCATGGAGTATAGAAACGCATCTCTTAGTCGGCATCCTGCCATGGAGTATAGAGACGCATCTCTTACTCGGCATCCTGCCCTGGAGTATTGGCATCCTGCCATGGAGTATAAAGACGTATCTCTTATTTGGCATCCCACCGTGGAGTATTAGCATCTCGACATGGAGTATAGAGACGCATCTCTTAGTAGGCATCCCATCGTAGAGTATTTGCATCCCGCCATGGAGTATAGAGATGCATCTCTTAGTCGGCATCCCGCCGTGGAGTATTGGCATCCCGCTATGGAGTATAGAGATGCATCTTTTAGTCAGCATCCCGCCATGGAGTATAGAGACACATCTTTTAGTCGGTACCGTGCCATGGAGTATTGGAGTCCCGCCATGGAGTATGGAGACACATCTCTTAGTTAGCATCCCATCGTGGAGTATTGGCATCCCGCCATCGAGTATAGAGATGCATCTCTTAGTTGGCATCCCTCCGTGGAGTATTGGGATCCAGCCATGGAGTATAGAGACGCATCTCTTAGTCGGCATCCTGCCGTGTAGTATTGGCATCCCGCCATGGAGTATAGAGACACATCTCTAAGTCAGCATCCCGCCCTAGAGTATAGAGACGCATCACTTAGTCGGCATCCTGTCATGGAGTACTGGCATTCTGCCATTAAGTATAAAGACGCATCTCTTAGTTGGCATCCCAACGTAGAGTATTGGCATCCCGCCATGGAGTATAGAGACGCATCACTTAGTCGGCATACTGTCGCGGAGTATTGGCATCCCACCATTGAGTATAGAGATGAATCTCTTAGTCGACATCCCACCGTGGAGTATTGGCATACCGCCATGGAGTATAGAGACGCATCTCTTAGTTGGCATCTCACCGTGGAGTATTGGCATTCTGCCATAGAGTATAAAGATGCATCTCTTAGTCGGCATCTGGCCGTGGAGTATTGCATCCCGCGATAGAGTATAGAGACGCATCACTTAGTCGGCATTCCTTTGTGGAATATTGGCATCCCTCCATGGAGTATAGAGATGCATCTCTTAGTTCGCATCCCGGCGTAGAGTATTAGCATCCCACCATGGAGTATAAAGACGCATCTCTTGGTCGGCATCCCACTGTGGAGTATTGGCATCCCGCCATTGACTATAAAGACGCATTTCTTAGTCGGCATCTCGCCGTGGAGTGTTGGCATCCCACCATGGATTATAGAGACAAATCTCTTAGTCGGTATCCCATCGTAGAGGATTGGCATCTCGCCATGGACTATAGAGACGCATCTCCTAGTCGGCATCCTGCCGTGGAGTATTGGTATCCCGTCATACAGTATAAAGACGCATCTTTTAGTTTGCCTCCTGCCGTGGAGTATAGAGACACATCTCTTAGTCGGCATCCCACTGTGGAGTATATCGTGGAGTATTGGCATCCCGCCATGGAGTAAAGAGACGCATATCTTAGTCGGCATCCCGCCGTGGAGTATTGGCATCCCTCTATGGAATATAGAAACGCATCTCTTAGTCGGCATCCCGCCATGGAGTATTAGCATCCCGCTATGGTGTAGTATAGAAATGCATTTCTTAGTCGACATACCGTCGTGGAGTATTGGCATCCCACCATGGAGTATATAGACACATCTCTTAATTGGCATCCCGTTGTGGGGTATTGGCATCCCGCCATAGAGTATAGAGACGCATCTCTTAGTCAGCATCCCATCGTGGAATATTTGCATCTTGCCATGTAGTATAGAGACGCATCTCTTAATCGGCATCTCGTCATGGAGTATAGAGACGCATCACTTAGTCGGCATCCCGTCATGGAGTATTGGCATCCCGCCATGGAGTATAGAGACGCATCTCTTAGTTGGCATCCCACCGTGGAGTATTGGTATCCCGCCATGGAGTATAGAGACACATCTCTTAGTCGGTATCCCGCCATAGAGTATAGAGACGCAACTCTTGGTTGGCATCCCACTGTGGAATATTGGCATCCTGCAATGGAGTATAGAGACACATCTCTTAGTGGGCATCCCGTCGTGGAGTATTGGCATCCTGCCATAGGTATAGAGACACATCTCTTAGTCCGCATCCCGCCGTGAAGTATTGGCATCCCGCCATGGATTATAAAGACGCATCTCTTAGGCGGCCTCCCATTGCGGGGTATTGGCATCCTGCCATGGAGTATAAAGGCGCATCTCTTTGGTGGATGTGAGGCGCACCTCTATGCTGGCATCCCACTGTAGTCATGTGGTAGTATAATGATCATCGTCGGTGTACGTTGTTTGTCGTCAGGACTAATTCCATAGTATTGGGATCTGTTTTTGATCTTCCCCTTTTTATTTTTGGGCTTTGGTACATATACCAGTCTGCACGAGACTTGATAATAATAAATCATAATTGAAGTGTTTGGCGCCACCTCATCCGCAGGATGGAGGCTGCCTTTGACGCTCCCCTGCTCCTGGGGTCTAGTGCCAGTAGCAGTAATAGTCCTCACAGGACTTAATAATTTGAATATAAATAATCAATAATATTTTTTTTCCTAGCGCCACCTCACCCGCAGGCGAGGGCTGCCTTTGACGCCTGCTGTTCTTGGGGTCTGGCACCAGTACTATCAGTCCTCACAGAACTTAATAGTATTATTCAAGTAAATAAATAATAACAATTTATTTTCCTGGCACCACCTCACCCCCAGGTGGGGGCTACCTTTAACGCCCTGGGGTCTGGCACTGGTAGTATTAGTTCCCACAAGATTTGATAATAATTGTTTAAGTCAAAAAATAAATAGTAATTTTTTTTCCTGGTGCCACCTCACCCGTAGGCCGGGGCTGCCTTTGATGCCCCTCTGCTCCTGGGGTGTGGCACTAGTAGTATCAATTTCCACAGGATCCTATAATAATTGTTTAAGTCAATAAATATTTAGTAATTTATTTTCCTAGCGCCACCTCATCCGCAGGCTGGGGCTGCCTTTGACGCTCCCTACTCCTAGGGTTAACGCCAGTAGTATCAGTTCCCACGAGACTTAATAATTTGAATGTAAATAAATAATTTATTATTTTCCTGGAGCCACCTCACCCGCAGGTGGGGGGCTGCCTTTGACGCCTCCCCTGCTTTTGGGGTCTGGTGCTGGTAGTATCGATCCCCACGAGACTTGAAAATATTATTCAAGTAAATAACTACAAACAATTTATTTCCTGGTGCCACCTCACCCGCAGGTGAGGGGTTTTTGGCTTTGACGCCCCCTACTCCTGGGGTCTGGCACTAGTAGTATCAGTTCCCACTGGATCTGAAAATAAATGTTTAAGTCAATAAATAAATAGTAATTTATTTTCCTAGCGTTACCTCACCCGCAGGCGGAAGCTACCCTTGACGCCCCCTCCTCATGGAGTCTGGCGCACGTAGTATCAGTTCCCACAGGACCTGATAACAATTGTTTAAGTCAATAAATAAATAGTAATTTATTTTCCTGGCGTCACCTCACCCACAGACAGGGGCTGCCTTTGACTCCTGGGGTCTGGCACCAGTACCATCAGTCCTCACAAGACTTAATAATTTGAACTTTAAATAATCAATATTTTTTTTCTAGCGCCACCTCACCCGCATGCGGGGGTTGCCTTTGACACCCCCTTGCCCCTGGGGTTTGGCGCCTCCACAACTCCTGGGCTTTGGCGCCTATATCAGTTCCCACGGGACAAATAAAATTTTTTTTTTCGGGTAACACGTCAAAGCATGTGCACCATAGCCATGACGTCAGCATGATGACATGGCTTGAAGTTTGATTTTTTTTTCAAAGGCTCCATAGCCTGACACCATAGCCATGATGTCATGATGACGTCATGGCTTGAAGCTTGAAATTTGTTTTCTAAGGCGCCATAGACATGACATCAGCATGATGTCATGGCTTGAAGCTTATTTTTTTTCTAGCGCCACCTCACCCATAAGTGGGGGTTGACTTTGACGCCCCCTGCTCCTGGGGTCTGGCGCCAATAATATCAGTCCCCATGGGACTTGATAAAATTATTCAAATAAATAAATAAATAAATAATTTACCTGGTGCCACCTCATCCGCATGGAATCAGCTTCCAGTGGCAGTATGAATTCTCATAGGATGGGATTCTGCTATTGATGCCCATATTAGTCCCCACAGGACTAATAAAAATCATAATCTCTTCTTTTCTTCTTCTTTTTTTTTGTCTGGCACCACCTCACCAGTAGGGATCCGGCTTCCAATGCCCATGCCCATGTTGACAGGATCAAGGTTCTGCTATTGACGCCCCCATTCTTTTTTGCTCTTTAGGTCTTGACACCCCCATTAGTCCCTGCAGGACTAAAAATCTCTTTCTCATTTCTTTTTTTTTTTTATCTGCTTTAATCCTTTTGGCAAGGCATAAGGATCATCATAGACCAGCTCCCTTGGAGGACTCGGACAAGGATGGTGCTCCTCGCCCTCCAACAGGTTGGGCAGATAGTCCTCTTATTGATGACTGGCTTTGGAAAAGAGTGCCTCCTAGCTCTGTCACGCCAAAAGGTCTTATGAATGTGAAGGCGTGTCTTTTCTCGACAACAGATGTTGACGCAGGTATAGATCCTCCTTTTAAATCTATCCCTCTTATTAACTTCCAATCTGGGGCTTATCCTCCTAGCCAGGTGAGATTTAAGACGCATCCCGGCCATCCCATCAATTGGTGTGAGTGGTGCCGAGAAATTCTGGATATTGACTTCTTTCAACAAAAGCTTCAGAAGTGCGGCTTGAGAGATGCTATCCAGGTGTGCATGGAATCGAATATCATTGTTGATAAAGAAGCGATCTTTCAATTACTTTGTCATTGGAATATTACTACCCATACCTTTGTGGGGGCTTGGTGTGATTTTACCCCTTCTATAGAGAATGTTAATGTGTTACTTGGTCTGGAGGTAGTTGGTGATACTGATCCTGCTACCCTAGCACCAACTAGTTGTGCCTTATCAGGTTATTAACTAAGGCACAAGTTCTGGCCACCACTTTTTCAAAGTATTCTTCTCGTTCTAGTTTGAAGGAGTCGAAAGCTCATTCTTCTTTCAGCGGCTGGGTCCGTTACTTCTTCAAAGACATTAAGCACATGAAAGGCGAGGATGATGTTCCCCAATAGTCCGTTGGTGTTGGGTATTCTGCGAATTATATGTTTGAGGCCTTTCTCGCTCTCATCCTCTCGAGATATCACTTCAAGGGTTTGCCACATGAAAACGTGCGGGATCGACACTTCCTCATGGCGATACGCATAGTGCAGGGTGTCCAATTTCCCAATACGACTATGTTCCTGGGTACTCTCTATTACAAGATGGATCTGTTGGTGGAGGATCTGTCCTCCTCATGTGGCAGTTATGATATTGAATCTTTCGTTCCCACTGTCTTTCTATAGTTCTTCATATTTGAACGATTCAAAGAGTATTGCCCTTGTCCTCGTACATTCCTGGATGATGATGGACAACGCCCGCGCGTAGTTCTATAGGATAATGTTAAGCGGATCAAGACCATTAGCTTCATCCACTTGGTGGGTAATGAATCACAGTTTGTATTCCATCCTTATCTCAAGGTATTTCCAGGCATAGAGTCCGCTGGTTATCGGATTAATTTCACATTGAGTGTTGTGCCCTTCAATAACCGAAATCACATATCATTCGACTTGATGTCATATATTATGAGTGTGTTTCCTGGTTGCCTTCCAGCAAGAGTAGAAGAGGAAAATGGTTATGCTCCAAAAGCCTACAACCCTCAACGTTTCGTTCGCCAGTTTGGGCTTAAGTAGACTCCTCCTTCAACACCAGCATTAGATCTTGATGCAGCACATGCATGCTTTCTATACACCAGGCGCGGCTTCCGTGAGTCGTTCCATACTTCGAGTCATGAGGTCAAGGTAGCGGGAAAGGATCATCGTCTCGAGTGTACTCCGGAGATGGTGAAGTTTTGGCATAATGCTTATGCCTTCGTTAGAGCTAAGGCACTGAGGGTCCCACTAATCTATATCCCTGCTAAGCATGCTAGACTGAAGTTGCCATCTCGTCCTACTTCCAAGAAGACTACCCCTCTTGATGGGGTTTGCAAAGTCTCAGCCAAGGTTGCCAATGCATCGGCTTTGACTCTTGTGGCGAAGAGATTTACCTCTTCTAGAAAATCGGTAAGACTTAATATATCAACGCTAGCTGATATACATATATTTCGTTTTAGCGTTCTTCATGTGTGTAGACATATGTGCGCATACAATCCTTTTTAGTGTTATTACGCAGATCGATTCTTATGATCTTCTTGCCCTTTGTCTCATAGGTGCATGTTACTGATCATACTGGTTCATCTTCCAAGCACAGTCAGTGTCATATGGGTAGTCCCCCAGTCCTCGTTCCAGATGAGGAGATATCGACCTCTGATCATGAGGTCGAAGAAGATGAAGGAAACAATGTCGACGAAGGCTCAGTTCATGACTCTGGCCCCATCACCATTGAAGTTGACTTACTATCTCGCAGCATCGGCTCGAGTAGGATGGCGTTAGTAGCAGCAGTCTCTCCTAGTACTTCCCTTACATCACGCTCGACTGAGAGAGATAAACCTTTAATTTATCTTGCTATGTTTCATTCTACGCATATCTTTTGCGTATGTGAAGTGATTGTTTTATCTCTTCCAGGTGAGTCCCCTGGGCGTCAATGTTGTAACGACCCGGACCGAGAATTCCCCATTTCATAGGTTTTCCAGTCCAAGCGTCACCTTCACCTCGTATTTCTACGAGAGTGGTAACACAAATGTCATCATAAGTGGAAGTCCTGAGCAGTTCTAGTAAGATATAAGTAACTAATACACCTAGAATAAAAATTCTAGCATTCTAAGTAACAA
>JAUPMG010003618.1:0-16021 GCA_031762675.1 Pachysandra terminalis | reverse complement strand
TGTTACACGTGTCATATGATCTGTGATTTCTTAGATCCCAAGGCAGCCCATTACAGAGCAAGTTTCACTTAATCAAATGACTCCCCAGAATTTTATTCTGAAAATAACTTATGCGGATTGATCACGCGTAGACTTTGGATATGCATTGCTGCATGGGGATATTTTTAAGCATCTCTTTGGACATACGTCTGATTGACACATGTCCTGGTCAATAGAGGATATTTCAATGTTTTTTCCTTATAAATAGCAGAGTATGCCCTCGAATCAAAACACTGGTGGAACGGTGAGAAGATTCGATCATCTTTACGTATAACTCGCAGATATGTGAAAGAGATTAGTATGATAACTATCTGACTCCTCGAGAGACCGAAGAGGGATTCGTGTCCTTCGAACACTGAGGTTTCTTGCTCTATGGTATGCATTTTTGTTGGCATACTTTACATCTCTATCTCCTCTCTCTTTGCTCCTCTCTTTGTCTCATCCATATGTCATATTTGTAAAGAAAAGCTTTAGATAGAACAAATGTACAACAGTTTAGGCTATTTTGAGACAGACTTTTTGGACTATATCTTTGTTGATGTATTTGCATTGGTAAATTCTAACTTTATCAATCTAAGGCATTCGAATTCCTATCTATTACAAATTCTGCAACACCATTATCATTCTTTTAGTTATTAATACAGCAAAAGGTCGTATCATCACATTCATTAACTATGATTGGAAAATTTATACGGGTATTAATGACATTTTAGATCACCAATAAAAGAAATGAGAAAACAGAAATTCTAAACAATATAACAGAAAATAACCGTAAAAAGGAAAGGATGTTTTGGTAATTAAGTATGATACGTAATTAAGGGAGGGGGTTACGTCCGGAGAATATTAGATGCCTCCTTGACCTTTTACTCGTACAAAACCCTAATTGTACGGAAAGAGGACAGCTAAAGAACGAATTCCATCCCTATAGATTTCTATCTCCCTTTGTTTTTCGATCTGTGACGAAAAGAGGATGGCGGATCAGCTCACCGACGATCAGATCTCCGAGTTCAAGGAGGCTTTCAGCTTGTTTGACAAGGATGGAGACGGTCAGATTCCTTCGATCTTCCTCGGGGTTTTCTTGTTTATCATGTTTTTTAATGAACCCTCTTTTTTTTTTGTAAATATTTTCAGATCTATTTATCTCGCTATTCAGAAGATAGTTTTGAAATCGCTTGTTTGAAAGAGTGCTCTGGATCGTGGGTTCTGAGGATTTGTGGTGTTTCTTGATGATTTTGTTCTTGGTTCTACGAAAATCTTTTAATATTCATGATATTTTTTTCTTTTATTAATTATCACCAAATGAATTTCCTTTTCGTGCTTTCTTGCTGTAGATTGTGTTTATGATCTGTTTTAATTATGTAGAAATCGATATACAGATCCGATCTCGTATGGTGTTTTTGTGTTCTGCATCTGATAGATTTGATATTGTTCAATTTGTTGATGAAGATTGACTCAAAACATATGATTTAGTTGTTATCTGGATCCATCTCTTAAAGAAAGTATTTTATTATTCATGGCTTTTTATTTATTTATTTTTTTTTGTTAATGATCAAATACTTGTCATGCAATTAATAAGATCGCATAAGAAGGAACTGATTGAGAGAAGATAATTTCTTTTCCTAGCTATTGTTTGATCACTTTATTCCCTCTGGTCCCATGAATGCATATCTAATCATAAATACAAGTACCCTTTACGGAACTGCAATTATACGTCCATTGTTATAAAATCTGGTAAACATTTTATCTGGATATATAGAAAAAAGAACTGATTTAAAAAGCTTGAGCTTTTTGTGTGAACAAGATATTAGTCCTCTGAAATCCTCGAGCTTAAATCATATCACACTCCATGTATTTGCACATTTAGCGAGTCATATCACATACTTGGACAGTTAAAACCTTGAGCGTATTCGGTATAAGCTATTAGTCCTCTGAAGTCCTCGAGATTAGATCCAATGTTTTAAATATCGTTTTGTTGAAATTTTCTCCATCGGTACCTAGAAAAAAATTTGCAGAAATTTTGGGAGATATTTTCGCATTGTCAGAATATTTTGCCAGATGGAGAGAAATGAGGGAAAATTAGGAAAAAATTGGAATTTTTTGATGAAACTTTAGAGCTTACTTAAATATATATAAACACACACAAATTACTCAAAATACAACAATAAATAACTATGCATAGTATAAATAAACATCAAGGGATCTAATTACCATACGTATTGTAGCCTATTAATATAAAATGTGAAGTCTCATCTGTACAAAATCAAAATATAACTATATGTTATAAATATATCATTAAAACAACTAAAAATCCAATATTCAAGTACATAAATAGCTTTGCATAGTATCACATCCACATCTACATAACATATATTTTCAAATCATTTCATTAACTTTTAAGGGATAAAAATCGAACAATACATGTTTTCCACTTCTTTCGGCTCTCATCCATCATAAATCCATTAAACTATGTCAAATGCATGTTGATGCATCAAATAGATGCATTAACATGCATCTTTAACTTAATAGAACTTAGTATCACATCCACATCTACATAACATATATTTTCAAATCATTTCATTAACTTTTAAGGGATAAAAATCGAACAATACATGTTTTCCACTTCTTTCGGCTCTCATCCATCATAAATCCATTAAACTATGTCAAATGCATGTTGATGCATCAAATAGATGCATTAACATGCATCTTTAACTTAATAGAACTAGATTTATGCAAAAGAAAGCAATTTAAAACAAGTATGAGATATTAGACATATCTTACAAATCTTCAAAAATGATGCTTCAATCCTCCACTTCCCTTGTCACTCTATTCAGATTTGTATTATGGGGGATTTAGATTTGATCTTCTAAATCATATATTGAAGAAAAGTAGGGGGAAAAAAAAGAATTTGGGCTTAGAATGGAAGAGGTAGGGATTTCACTTAAAATTGGGGAAATTTTGAGCAAAGTTTCTCCAATGAAGACCTTATCCCCCTTTTATAAATCACAAAATCTAAATTTTCGCCGAAATTGGTGAGAAATTGAAATATTGGGAGATATTTTACCTGATACCTCCCCAATTTCCCCAGAAAAGAGATATTACCTTGGAGATAATGAAGTTTTGGCGAAATTCGCTAAATTTTTCCAAGATTTAAAACGCTGATTACATCATAACCATGTATTTGCACATTTAGTGAGACACAAAACCAACTTTGACGGTTAAAGCCTTGAGCTTATTTGGTTTTTGTAAGAATGGGCTTTCTGTGTCATGACCCTAAAATGCCCTTGACATGGAAATCCGGTGAGTGGCAGCTTAATTGTTGAACCCCACTTGTTCACGTGTGCTTCTAGGTAATCCTAATTGCCTATGTGGCTTATCTAGAGGGTCCCATGTCAAGTGGATGGTCCGAATTAGCCACATCATTGCTCTATATGCACAAAAAACCAAAAAAAAAGGTCCATGTCTCACCAGGCAACATATCTAGTAAGGCATAAATATACCTTTTAGATACAGAAAACTTATTACCTACAATTTTATCCAAGATGTAAGACTTACAATTTTATCCAAGATGGTAGGTATATATTTATGTTTTTCTTTTGAAACCATGGTCAGGAATTTTTTTGAAGTTTGAACGTTGCAAGCACAACTGAATTGGTTTGGGGCTTTCTATGTTTCCTTCAGGTTTGCCTTGTAATGACATTTGCCATTGATAACGCATTATTGGCTTATGTTGAAAAAAACCCCTCCTACCAAGGGGAAGCTGTTGTTGTAGTTATCCTTTCTGTTATCATATTTTGAATTTTCAAAGAAAGTCTACTTATTAGCTTGACTGTGGTACAGTGGTAAAGAAACTACACGACCTGAGACATGTACCCTTATGGTGGTTACCATTCACCAAATTACCCCTGTGCTTTAAACAAATACGGAAATATAGATGTGGTTGGTGTCTACCTAATGATTGGACCAGGTTGTGTAGTTTCTGTCGTCTAATGACAGAGTATATGAACTCCATGATATCAAGGAATGGATTGCGTCTTTTCTTTTGTGTATGACTTACTGCTGTCTATTTGAACTTGATGTTGGTTTTTTTTTTTCCACCTTAATTACGTAAATGTTTTGGCTGTTGATGCTCCCTCATCTGTTGTAAATTTTAAAAGGGCAACATGCACATATAGAAGATTTAATCTACATAAAATCATTTCTAAGAACCTAATTGCTTATTCAGTCCTTGTAATTTCTGTATGTATTGATCATCTTCATCTCATGTGCTTGTCAACAAAACAAAAAATTGTTGAATTATTTACATTGGCTTTCCATAAGGAGATTTGATTTTGAAAATTTACATCTTGGCTTGTTCCTATTAGCAAGAAGTGTTGGGTAAATCATGGGATGTGTTTTGCTGAAAATACAATTTAATGTTTGATAAAATAATCCATGAACACTGGTTCAGGTTGCATTACTACCAAGGAGCTGGGTACAGTGATGAGGTCACTGGGGCAGAATCCAACTGAGGCTGAACTTCAGGACATGATTAATGAGGTAGATGCAGATGGAAATGGGACCATCGACTTCCCAGAGTTCCTCAACCTTATGGCGAGGAAGATGAAGGATACTGATTCTGAGGAGGAGCTCAAGGAGGCTTTCCGGGTGTTTGACAAAGACCAGAATGGCTTCATCTCTGCAGCCGAGCTGCGCCATGTCATGACCAACCTTGGTGAGAAGCTCACAGATGAGGAGGTTGATGAGATGATCCGCGAAGCCGATGTTGATGGTGATGGGCAAATAAACTACGAGGAGTTTGTCAAAGTCATGATGGCCAAGTGAGGACCAACTCATTGAAACCAAAAGGAAAAAAAAAAAAAAAGCAGAGGAAAAGGGGCAACAGGGCAGATAGGTACAATGAGATTCCTAATTTCCTCTAGGTGATTCGGTGATCGATTCTCTCCTGTTTATGTTGGTTTGTGTAATTTGTGTTTTCTAATCTCTGTCATGCTTGCTTTGGTTCTTGTCCTAGTAGTTTGGATTCTTAGTTTTATTCTTTCTTCCTCTGAATTGCGACCTTGAAGGATTGGGAGAATCAAATGTTTTCTGATTTTGGTGATTCTAATTCTATTAAATCCTATTTTTTATCTTCTCTTTTCTTGTATTTTATAGCATCCTTTTTAGGATCTGGATCCACTCAAGTTACAATCACCTGTTAACAGGTGATTTGAAACCAATCAAAATATAACACGTGGGATAAAGATGCAATTAAAGTATATTTAAAATTTTTAAGCACAAAAATTGAGGATAAATATATTTCATTATTAACAATGATGGGACATTTTTGTCCAACATGTCATATTTTAATTGGCTTCAAATCAACTAAATTGAAATGTGTTGGGAGATGCTTGATGTTTGTAGGATGACCGGTCTTGGATCGTTGACTAGGCTTTTTTTGTTTTGTTTTTTGTTTTTATTTATTTATTTTTATCTCCCCATTCCCCATGGGGGGGACATGGGTTCCTCCATATCCTCCTCGACTGAGGATCTTTTGTGATTCAGATCACAGGAAATCTCTTGTGATCTGTGCCACAGGAGATTGATACCTGTCTTAGCGGATCTACAAGTTATACTACTTGTGGGCTGCCTAGGGTTCACCTATTTCTTGAGTTTTTAAATATGGACATAGCGGATCCACAAGTTATACTACTCGTGGGCTGCCTAGGGTTCACCTATTTCTTGAGTTTTTAAATAAGGACAATTGTCAATCTCTTGTGGCAGATCACAGGAGGTTTCCTCTGATCCAGATCATAAAAGATCCTCACCTCATCCCTCTTACGTCCCAAAGATTGGAGGACCGAGGCTAGGCTTTGTTTATTCATTATTGGCATAGGATGAGTTGCTGGTTTTATTAATGGAGATTTTTGCTGTATATTTGAATCCTTTTAGGTTTTGGGCAAGTTAACCTGATTAACCTGTTCTATTCTAGTCTGTGGAGCTGTAATTGTTAGGTAGAATTTGAGAGAGAAAGAAAGTATAAAACAGTTCACTTGTAGGTGAATCAAAATTGAGGAGCTAATAGAAGTCTTTTCCTAAAGAGTATGAGCAAGGGATTGAAGATTTAAAGTCTGGTTTTATGGACTGCATTTTCATGCGTTGTCGTCCAACTGAAGATTTTGATTTCCTTTTTATTGTTTTGTTTTATTTTTTTATATTATTTTATTTGCCCTTCCTTCTATTGTTTTTAGGATTTTTTTAGTGTCAGGGAAATGCACACGTGGCATATTGTGATTTGGTGCCTTGACCAAGTCATTTTATGGTAAGCACATACTCTTTAAGAGTTATTGTGTTTAAGTGATTTTTTTAAACTTAATTCTCCTATTGCCCAAAATACCCTTCAAACAATTCTCTGAAATTGCATTTTAGACCCTGATTCCAAATCCCTTATTCTCCCTCACTTCTTGTTTTTGGAGAAACCCCAAACCTTAAACCCTTATTCGTCGTTCTTCTTCTCGACCCAGCTTCTTTTTCGTTCTTCTTCTCGACCCAGCTTCTTCTTCGTTCTTCTTCTCGACCCAGCAAAATCCCTCATTCTCCCCATTTCTCGTTTTGGAGAAACCCCAACACTTAAACCTTCTTCTTCGTTTTTCTTCTCAACAAAACAAAATCCCTTATTCTCCCCATTTCTCGTTTTGGAGAAACCCCAACCCTTAAACCTTCTTCTTCGTTCTTCTTCTCGACCCAGCCAAATCCCTTCTCCCCATTTCTCGTTTTTGATCTCTCTTCCATTCCTTTCATCTCTCTTCAAGAAAACCCTCATTCTCTTCCATTCTTCTTCCTGCGATTTGGGAACTACCAGAATGGACCCCCCTTCTCTTCCATTCTTCTTCCTACAATTTTGGAGTTCTTCCTGCGATTTGGAGTTCTTCTCAGGGTATTATTTTTGCCGTAACTTTATTTGTTCACATAACAATGGTTGGCTAGTTAAATTTCCAATGAATTTGCCACTTTACAATTCTTTGGTAAAACTTTCAATGGCATTTCTATTGCAGTTCCATTAATTTTCTAAAAACATGAAACCTTCAAGCATGGACTGTTCCATATTTTCCTCTTGCTTGTATTGCTGCTAATGCTATTGCTATTGTTGTCATTGTCATTGTCATTGTGCTGCACCCATGTTTTGTTACAATTACAATTAATGGATTTTTTAAAGTGAGGTTGAAGCTTCTTAAGATTTGATACCTGAACTGGCTTCAACAAGAATTCTTATGCTCATCCTTCCAATCACCTATTATTGAGGCAAAAATATCACACCCATTACAGTAAAGTCTTAGAAATAATCAAATTGATCTCGTCCTTTTCATGCTAAGTCTCATCTACAATGCAAGAATCAGTTACAGTCATTTAGTCCCATCAAAACCCAAGTTTTTTTTTACTACTAGAAAATAATGAAACTTGGATGAAGTTCATTGAAGAAACAAGCTTTTTTCAAGATTGGGCTGGTTTTCAGCCTTTTATAAAGCAAAGTCTGGAACTCATAAGTTAACTGTTCTAAGCAATCTAGAACTTATAAAAATTTCATCTCACAGAGAAGCAATCTAGAATTTATAAGTTTCATCTCACAGAGAAGCAATCTAAAAATTCAGAAATACTCTTACTGAAGCTGGCCTCTTTAGCATTCTCACAAGGTAAAAAACCTAGCCTTTGTTTTTTTTTTTCTCAGATTCTATAAATTGTTACTACTTTAGACAAGATGTTTTACCAGATTTAATTTTCTGTAGCAATGTTGTGGCTTCTTCATGTGGGCCAGTTAATTTAAGTTATGCTTGTGTAAAGTAGGTCCTTGTAAGATTCGAACATCGAAAAAAGATAAATCATATGGACGTCGATTTTACGCGTGTCCTAATTCAACGGTGAATGGTTCAAATGATAACATTACATATTGGAATTTTTTTCTCCATCAAAATTCATTTTGAAATTTCTTTGTAGGTTACCAATCATGGTTGTGGATATTTTGCATGGCTTGACGTCAAGGACCCTTGCGTTGATACAGTGGATCGTGTGAGGAGCCTTATTCAGAACAATGCCGTCAACACCAATATTATAAAGCGTATGATTGAAACGGAAGTGGAAGCCTCTGAAAGAGTAATTGCTTTTGGACGAAAGATTTTGGATGAATTCCAAAAATTAAGTTTGAAAGATTGATGTTATTTTATATGTAAAACTTTATATGGACATGTAAATATTTTAGAAGGTTAATTTGAGTGGTTAACAATGTTTTTATTAAATTTATACTTTTAACATACCATTCAAACAGATTAAGCATGTATTTTATATCCCTTTTAACAGGTTCATATTTACACAACTATACGATAATATTTCAAACTTTCTTAAAACAGGAATTGTTAAAAACAATACTAACTTGTTGTAGTTTACACCAACTTGGTATTTTTTTTTCCAAGATGTAATAGGATTTCTATAGGAGTTGTTAAAAACAATACCAACTTGGTATTATTTTTACCAAGATGTAATAGGATTTGTACATGAATTGTTAAAAACAATACCAAATTGGTATAGTTTTTACCAAGATGTATTAGGATTTGTTCAGAGATTGTTAAAAACCATAACAAGTTGTTAACATTGTTAACAAACAGAGTAAAATGTGGTTTTAGAGATTCTTATAACTTAGTCTTGTTTCAAATGACATAAAACATCTAATTATTCTTTAAGCTTATTTTCAGAATAAGGTGTCACCTTGGGAAGGAAGGAGAGGACACCTCATCCTTCCCCCAGGTCAACCAAACCCTGTAGACTACAAAACCCTGCTGTAAAATCTGTTTTACAGAAGAAAAACAGTGAAAAATTAAGGAAAAAGGGGGAGAAGCTGTTGGGAATTGATCTGAAGGCTGAAATATGTTCTATATGGCTTAATAAGGTAAAACGCAACACTATCCTTCATTCTAGTTCGAAATAAATTGACTTTATTGCACGACTTTACCGTATTCATAAGTCTATGTAGAACAACAGAAACTTTGATCATTGTAAACATACTTGTTGTGAAGATAATTGCTAGAGGTTGCTTTGTAGTAGTAAAACAATCAAATAAGATTCATTTACAACAAATTTGAGCATCTAATCATTAAAAATAAGAAGAAAAAAACTCCAAAATCGCAGGAAGAAGAGCTCCAAATCGTAGGAATAAGAACTCCAAAATCGTAGCAAGAAGAATGGATGAGAAGGAGGATTCGTTCCGGTCGTTCCCAAATTGCAGGAAGAAGAATAGAAGAGAATGAGGGTTTTCTTGAAGAGAGATGAAAGGCATGGAAGAGAGATCAAAAAAGAGAAATGGGGAGAAGGGGTTTGGCTGGGTCGAGAAGAAGAACGAAGAAGAAGGATTAAGGGTTGGGGTTTCTCCAAAATGAGAAATGAGGAGAATGAGGAATTTGGCTGGGTCGAGAAGAAGATTTGGCTGGGTTGAGAAGAACGAAGAAGAAGGTTTAAGGGTTGGGGTTTCTCCAAAACGAGAAATGGGGAGAATGAGAGATTTGGCTGGGTCGAGAAGAAGAACGAAGAAGAAGGGTTTAAGGTTTGGGGTTTTTCCAAAACGAGAAGTGAGTGATCATGAGGGATTTGGAATCAGGGTCTAAAATGCAATTTCAGAGAATTGTTTGAAGGGCATTTTGGGCAATAGGAGAATTAAGTTTAAAAAAATCACTCAAACACAATAACTCTTTAAGAGTATGTGCTTACCATAAAATGACTTGGTTAAGGCACCAAATCACAATATGCAAAGTGTGCATTTCTCTAACACTAAAAACCCCTTGTTTTTATTATCACAGAAGGTGAAAAGGTATCGAGTCAAGGGGACGTCGTGCAGCAGGCTCTGTGAATGTAGGCAATGTGACAGATAGAATTTGTACGAATTGTATGCTTCTCCAAGGATGCGTTTGGTTTCCAAGAAAATGTGAGAGAAGGAAAGAAATTTCACTTTTCTTGCAAATCGGATGTGTTGGATACTAAGAAAATTCAAGAAACTGTGGGACCACTAATTTGTGTGAAATTAATGATAAAAAGACACCTTTTTCTTTCTTGCACACATCCCTTGAGAGCCGTCATTTTCCCTATTCAAGTTTTATTAGTTGTCAGTATTCATGATTCCCAAGAAAGTATTGAACTTAATCAATTATATGTGTAGCTGTTTCTTATGTGCTGCCATTGATCAGGGCAGAAAAATTCAAAATGTGTGTTGGGAGAAGGTCTGCTTCCCTATTGATGAGGGTCGATTTGGCCTGTTTAATTCTCATAGGAATGAAGCTGCTGTAATGAAGAAAATATGGTTTCTTATTACTGATAAGCAATCCTTGTGGGTTAAGTGGATGCACACCTACAAGCTAAAGGGCAAGAGTATTTGGTCAATTAAAGTTCCTTCCAAGTGGTCTTGGATCTAGAGAAAGCTGTTGTCCCTTCGATCAAAAGCTTATGGTCTGATCACAGTGCTGATTGCTTCTGGCTCAACTGTGTTCGCTTGGTGAGATCATTGGCATCCCAATAGCCCTTTTATTGACCATTTGAGTTGTCGGCAGATTTATCAGATGGGCTACTCTATGGATATGAATGTTGAGGAGCTGATATGTGATGGTCGTTGAGCAATACCTGAGCTCCAAACTAACCAATATCACCCGCTGCAGTCTGTTAAAATCCTCTACCTCCCTACTGATGGGTGGCAGTGGATCCCTTCTAAGAAAGGTCTGTTCAGCATCAACAGTGCATGGAATACCAACCTCATTAAGAGGAGAATCAATATAGACCCAACATGCAAGATTTGCAATTAGGCCAATGAGATAACAGATCATATTGCCTGGTTCGTATCGTATAGAAAATAATACTATCTACTACTATATGGCTTGGTGCCTTTCATTGGACAAAAATACTTGGATTTTTGGAGGTACCAAGTGGAGCTCCGAGGAAATCATCTCTTCGGCGTGCAGACTCCACTCCGAGTTTGTCCATGCCAAGGCTGCCCATCTTTTATCGTCCTTAATGAAGAATCCTTGTGCTGCCCACGTGACTACCATATCAAATACAATCTACATTCGTTGGTAACCCCCCACCGGAAGGTTGGATATTAATTTCAACTGCGCCTTCAGCTCGAGCCTTAACCTTGCCTTGGCAGGTTACATAATCAGGGACCATAACGATCATTTCTTGAAGGGCGGCTCCTTCAGATTAGGTTCTCGCTCCATAACCTTTGTTGAAGCTTGGGGTGCGTGGATGGGCGTCAAACTTGCTGCTGATTTTCCAGATGCAAATGTGCTTCTTGAAGGAGATTCTAGTTTGATCGTCAATGCTATAAACAGAGGAGCAGACATCCCTGAAGAGATTGGACAGCTTATTGAACACAACTTCTTGCACGACAAGGAGAATTTAAAGTACAACATGGATGGTGCGAAAGCAACTGTTGCAGACCATCTTGCACATATGGCGACCTCAAATGATAGGTGTAACAGTGTATCTTAGACGACTTCACGTGACACCACACTGCTCGCATAATTAGGACTTAATTACTCTTCTTTCACACAAAAAAAAAAAAAAGAACAGTGCATGGAATGCCATCCGTGTGAAAAATGATAAGGTGACATGGCATAAATTGGTCTGGTTTTATGGGGGCATTCCTAGACACAACTTCATTGTTAAACACACGCACGGGCAGGCTCTTAGTATCCTGAAGTTGTTTATTCCATGTGGCAATGAAATTTATGTACTTGATGCTATGAAGTGAACATGTGTTAGTCTCTATACTGATATCTGTTCCTTTTAAAGAGATGGGTTCATTTTCGGCCGAGGGGAGCAAAATTGTTGTGGGGGAGATACTGAAGGTCATCAGGTAGCCCAGTGGGAGCCATTCTTACACTGAAAATCCCTAGCAACTGAATTCGGAGAGGACTCAACATGCAATCTTGTTAAATTCTACGGGAAGACTACTGTAAACATTTCTGACTGGACCTTTCACAGGGTGATACAGTGGGACTGGGTATTGTAAGAATCTTTTGCCTGTGCTCATCGTGGTAGTTATAAACGACGAACTTTAAAATCAAATTTATTCAGATTGTCATTCTGCCACAAGTAGAAAAAAAAAGTTATAGTAGATCTAGAGGACAAAGCTTAAATGTATTTTCAGTGATAGTCCTACTTGAAGTGATGATCAATTATAACTAGATAGTAAACAAATATCTACTGTAGAGCTAAAATGTTTAACTTCATTATGCAGCTACCTCCTCCATGTATTCAAGTGCGACTAAATATATCAACAAACAAATCCTGTTTGATCCATAAAGTCCATTATGAAGTTGTCGGTCCGAAAAACTAACTCCGGCTCGCTTCTCGGTCGGTTTGTAGGTTCACTTTTGGTTGTATGGCCGAAGTGGGTGCGGGCGTGCTAAAACTCTTTAAAAGTTCACTTGAAAGCCAAGTTATATGAGTTAACTGCATAAATTAACTATTAAAATAAATCGGTCGGTTATATGACCGATTATGAATCAGACGATTATGTGGCTTCCAATCTCGAAGGATCAGTGGCTAATCCAAAGAAACTGATTTTACGTGATCAACAACACCTTATATATATATATATAAACTAGAACAAGATAACATGCAACTAAAAGGTAAACCTTCTAAGATGCAAGGGGAAACAAGAAAAATACAAAAAAAAACTCCGGAAGTTCCTTGGGCTCCAATTGTGGGACGTGACTAACCTACTTCACAGGTGCACAATTCGACATGCAAGAGACTGTCGAGAGGACCTCCAGTGGTTCCTTGGGCTTCGGTTGTGGGACGCGACTAAACTACTTCGCAGGTGCATAACTCGGCATACAAGGGACGATTAAGAAGGGTTCTGAAGAGCACCCAACTGGAATTCCTCCGTGACCGACTGATTTGGATGACAAAGTACGTGCAGTAGGTTCCTTGCAGAGTGCTATACTAGTGATCACTGGGGATCAAGGGTAAAGCTATGTGTAGCTTTGGTTGATTTGTTGTGGAGGCCTTTTACATTTTGGTTGATCTCTTTTTTATTGGCCTTTACTGTAACCGCTCAGCAGTTGGGTGATAATGGGGAACCTCAATCTCTCTTCTGCTAACATCTGCCCCACTCCCTCATTTTATGTTCATAGCACGTCTTGCCACTCCCTTTTGGTAGACTGGGCTTGCTTAATATGCTAAGTTTGTGCGCTATTTTCCAAACTTGTATCGCCTTTATTGGGCCAAAGCCCATTTCCTCTTTACCGCTTGGCCCACGCAGTCTCAAATGGTTTATGGGGTCTAGCCGATTTTAGGCGGCCTAATTCCGGCCTAAGCAGAAGTATTTTGAACATAATAGCAAGGATTTTTTTTACAGATTTAGGTGTAACATTTCACATAATAATCTTAATACATCCATACAGTAAGGATCATAGAAGCAAGTATTTTACCGAACAAAAAGAAATCAGAATATAGCACATAAATGTTTGACAACTAACCATATAAAATACCAAGCACAAAACCACAAACAATTGCAGTCGTCACAACCCACATCAAAGTGCTTTTTATCCGTTTTCCGACGCTCCTAAGCACGAAAAGTCATCAATAATTGTTACGATCCTATGTGTTAAGTGCTTAACCAAATGAGCTTCCATAAGTCCTGGGACTTTTAGAACAACGGTTTGGTCCGTAACAAATGGTGGTATCAAAGCAGGCACTTACTGGATTTTTTATTCAAAATTTGAACTTTTCCTTGGGCTTTTGTGATCCTTTATGTTGCGTTCTTGGGCCTAATAAGCCCAATTACTTGGATTTGGATTTAGGCTTTTTCATGTCTATTCTTTTGGACATGTGTCTTCTTTAGGTTCAAGAGGTGCCTTGAACATTTCACACACATCACATGCAATGAGAATTGCTGATTTCTCTCTTCTATTTTCTTTTGTGCATTGTGTTTCAATATTCATTTAAGTTTTTCAAGAGCCGTTTAATAATCTTCTGTTGTCGAGTAATACACCGTTAATTCTACTCAAGTCTGGTAGACAGTGCAACTTACTAGGAGGTCAAGGACTGTTGAATCATGGACGCCGGTAGCCATCAACCCAGGCACTAAGGATATAATCCGATAGGGTGCGATATCGGTCCATAATTTGATTAGTTCTCATTCTCATATTTATTATTATTTTATAAAATTATATTATATATTATTCATTTCTTGATTACATATCAATATTATTTATTCATTAATTATATTTGATAATAGTGCATGTGTCCATTAATTATCATATGAATAATTATTTTTGTATCACATTCATCTTATCTGACCTATCCCGTAGACATACCCATGTATACTTTTTTAACAACACCACCACGTTATGGAAGGGGCGACCTATATACTGGATTAAATTGCCTTGGTATTATGTATGGGCAAGATGCTAAGTCATTGGATATTGATAAGTGAGTGGAGTTGCTAGTAAGAAAAAGGCTACTGGTCAACACATTTTGGTCCAATGATGGCTTCTGTATTGATTGACTCCTCTAGCTCCAACCTTGCTTCTTTAATGAAAAATGATGCAAAATCTACC
This sequence comes from Pachysandra terminalis, assembly GCA_031762675.1. Classification (NCBI taxonomy): domain Eukaryota; kingdom Viridiplantae; phylum Streptophyta; class Magnoliopsida; order Buxales; family Buxaceae; genus Pachysandra; species Pachysandra terminalis. The sequence goes on along the minus strand of JAUPMG010003618.1, from coordinate 1,406 downwards.
ATTAACAATTCAATTACATTAGTAGATATCTTACAATTCGAATATTACTGTCCTGTGCATGCTTAAACAAACTTTGTCGAAAAGAACTCCAACTTCACTTTATTTTTTGTGATGATAAATGTTTTCTGGGATATTGACAGAAAAGTCGGGAATTCTGTAAATATTTTTACCTTACCCCTACACTTTTCTACTAATCCAAACTTTAAAATAGTTATGAAAGGTTGTAATATAATTTTCATATAAATTCCACCTAACCAAACATGGCGATATATTTCTTTCTACTCAATACACTAGAGAGAGAGAGAGAGGTTTAACCAGATAAAATGATAAAGGCAACCACTAAGATACCAAGCTTCATTGAGGGCTTCTCCATTTCTTCTGGGTGTTAAATAACTAGGAACTGAATGGAAGCCTTTTCTTTTGTTTACTTTGTGTTATCAAAGTTGATTTTGTGCTATATTTATAAACAAGCAATATCGAGAATCATAGAAGATTTTGTTGCCATAAGTATCGGATTTTTGTGGATCGTGATTTTTTTCACCTTAGGAAAGAAAGCTAAATCTTTAATATATCATGGAATTCTAAATAATGGAAAATCTACAATGTGCCACTTCCTAACATTGATAATGAAACGCTATTCTTAAATTTTTCTTTAATAGTATATTTCCTTTTTATATGTATTCGATTACGTACTTTAGAGGGCATAAGATGTGGCATCTATAGGATGGCAATTTCATCACAAGACTAGGATTTTTTTATCGATCATTTCTCTCACCGAACTCAATACTTTTTGGTTCCGGCTTTGGCATATCCTTTGTCCTAAAAAAGAATTATTTATTTGGAAATGCAGCCAAAATGTCCTAACTACTAATGATTTCCTCCAAAAAAAAATATTGGGTTTCCTGAAAGTAACTCTCTTCTTTGCAACGAACACCCAGAAAGTACTAACCTGAAAAATATGTCATAAAATATACATAAAGTGAAAGCTCAGATGAGTAGACCTTCAAAACAAGGTATTTACTCGTATCCTAATGTTATGAGAATGTATAATAATAATGATATAATCTGAAAAATATATGTGTAGACACCCCAATTTGCACGAAACATTGTTCTTTTTGATCTTTGCAGCTTCTGAAGGCTTGAGCTTGGCACTTTGGCAATCATATCGTCATCCTCAATCCCTAGTTCACTTGAGCCAAACATCTTGTCAAAACCCCTAAAGTTGTGTGAAATTAACAAAATACCCTCAGTGTCCCCTTGTGCTTCGTCGTTCCCTAAAATCTATTTCGGGCATCATATTTGAATTCTAGGTTGAAAATGTGTTCCAATGACTATAATATCGCCTAGTTTCGAAATCGTAGGTGAAAAAGACTGTTTTGCCCCTAATGCTGTTCTGAGCCAAATTC
>JAUPMG010003608.1:0-16022 GCA_031762675.1 Pachysandra terminalis | reverse complement strand
GGTGACTAACCATTGACGAATTGATCATCTCAGGGTAGTTAGCATTGAATTCACTTCAGTGGGAGGAAATATACCTCTTTCGAATTCACCATCTGGAGGTGGTTTTCCTTTGAATTCGCCTCAACAGGAAGAAATACACCTACTTCATGATCCTTTCAAGGCAAAATATGATAAATGGTCCTTTGAAGTCTATGGATATGATCCAAGAGTGACTTCTGAGTTAAAAGGCATAAAAATTCCCTCGAAAATCTTTCTTCAAGCGAATTACCTTTAAAATGTAAAGGTAATGCAATAAAATCACTCGAAGTCTGTTGTAAAGAATAAGTAGATTTGACTTTAAGATTTTATTTGAAGTTCATATATTTGAGAAGTTCATTAGGGGTAGCATACCCATGTACTTGTCCTTCGAGAGGAATAAGATCCTTCAAAAGGATTGTAAAAATCCTTATTCTTTCGGTCATTCAAAAGGCAGTACGTCATTGGCATACGAATCCTTATCCTTTTGAACATTCAAAAGGAAACTAGCCTGTGTTTAAGGGACACGTGACGTTCCCCTACAAGTTGGAATTTAAAAAGGTTACTTCTCTAAGAAGGTTTCCTTTTTGGTGATAAGGACGATCAGATATTTTTAAGCCATTTCAAATATCGTCTTTTTACCAAATGGTCCAATCAACGTGCAACTGTTGTTGACAACTGACATGTGAGAGACGACTGTAATAGTAGTTAACAGCTTTATTGAATGATTTAATGCATGCAGTTATACCCAGTTAACGTACACACACGCTTTTAAGATAGTGTCATGTGTTTAGTGGAATTAATTAAACCGCCTGATCACCAATACAATGATATCAAGCTCATATCGTCCCAAGAGCGCTCTCTGTTTCATCGTCAAATGGCAAACACATGTACACTTCAGCTCCATACACAGACCTGTACACCTGTTTGACCATATGGTTCAGTGCAGACAATAGAAATCTTGTCAGAATGGCTGTATCGTCCCTTGACTTTTCATTGGTTAATCTTTGAACTGGGTATTAGGATTTCAGAGTTAGAACCGGGCCTGTATCTTTGAGCTCAAAGTTAATTCGGGCCAGTCAGGGATCTTAACCTGCAACACTATCATTAGGGCTGTAAACGAGCCGGGCTTTGCCCAGTTTGGCTCGGGCTCATAAAATCTGGACAAAGCTCGGGCTTGGCTCAGGCTCTTTAGAAAATTTTGGGATCAAGGCTCGGCTCGACTCGTGAAAGGCTGGAAAAAAAAATAGCTAATTAAGTGCTTTGTAATTAATACATAAGACTGTCAACAACTTTGTATTTAAAAATAACAAACTATATTTAGTGCATTGTCTGCCACTAACTTTGAATTTAACAAAAAAAAAAGCTAAACTTAATTTAATGTTTTGTACTTAATATATAAAACAACCACCACCATTAACTTTGTATTTAATGCTTAATATTATATATATACATAAATTTATATATTATATATAGATCGAACCGAGCTTTAACCGAGTCGAGCCTACCTAAGCTCGGCTCACGCTTGTTAAAATAATGAGCTTTTTTTTGGACTGGGGCTCGGCTCACGAGCTTAGCTCGGCTCGTACAGCCCTAAGTATCATATCCTTATCATGTCTGCCTTCAAGAGACAGCCAGCACTAGGATGGCCTTTTGTCCCGTCCAAGCCTGATACTCATGCTTTTTGTGCCATGCCATGCCTAATTTCGGGCCCCCAGACCCAGTACGACACAAGACACGATTATTATCGTGTTTTGCCTATAATTCGGCTAAAACCCCAATCAGACTCGTGCCCAATCGTGTCTGGGCCATGACCCCAGATCCAGTCCAGCATTAAAAGGCCTATCATGCCAGGCTGATCTGGGCCAACACCCAGCCCATTTGCACATCCCTGACCAACAGGTCCCGGATCCTGAAAAAGTTCTTACCCGTTTTTGATGATGGTGTCACCAACATTTGAACCCTTGACCTTCAAATCTTACCCGTTTGAACCTTACATCTCATCCAAACACCTCGCAACAAGAATGATTCAATTTCGAATTTAGAACTAATTCTTAAGGCAGTTGGACAGTTTCACACTTAGGGATGGCAATGGGGCATGTTAAATGGGTAACCTGTCCTGTCCCTAATTACTCAAACCAACCAGATCCACTTCTTTTCCTTTATTTTTTTTCCCCTAACCCATCAACTAGATGTTGATACTTGTGAAAACGAGTCCACCCTCACACTCACGTTATAAGGACACATCAAAAGACTTAGAAACAGTATATGAATGGTTAAACCTTTTCACACGGTTGCACCATAAGTATGGTGAACCAGGGCCCCACGAAACTCTGCAACCATTGTTTAATGTCATCTTTTGGATATTCGGGAACGAACGGAGAGATCAGTACCAGAACGAAAATGTCTTCATGTAAGATACCAATCCAATTGACAGATTTGTCACCGTTTTATGAACTGTCGTTATGAAGTTTCAATATTCAGACTAGGGATGTCAATTGATTCGGTTTAAATCAAAAATTGAACAAACCAAACTGAAAAAATCGGTTTGGTTTGTCAAATTTTTGACGTCAAAGACCCGTTCTATGAACTGTCATTATGAAGTTTCAATATTCAGACTAGGGAGGTCAATTGATTCGGTTTAAATCAAAAATTGAACAAACCAAACTGAAAAATTCGGTTTAGTTTGGTTTGGTTTGGTTTTTTTCTATTCATTTATTTTATTTTAGTTTGGTTAATGGTTTAAAAATAAAAAATCGAATTAATTCAGTTTGGTTTTCGGTTAAGACATCGACTAAATTGAACCAAGCCTAAAAAAAGAAAGTAGAATATCAAGACACAAACCCTTACAAGTTACAATGCTTGGAACTTCTCAAACCGAGAAAGCGGAACTGCTTGGCATTGCATATTAGAACTCATTAGAGCCCGATTCACTTGCCCTAGGTTTTACCAGGGCTTGCGAGAACCACTCCAGTAGGTGGAAAGGCTCGACCCGGGCTCGTTCCTTTTTAAAACTGTTTGTGTTTTATATAGAAAATAATATTAATTTTGTCAAACCAAACAGAAAAGCCAAATTTTTTGGTTTCTATTTCAGTTTAGTTTGATTTTTGGTTTTATTCATTATAATTTGGTTTGGTTTTCAATTTCTAAATCGGTTTCTATTTTGGTTTGGTTCTGTTTTCCGTAAATGTAATTAGGTTTGGTTTAGGCTTGATCACTAACTGAACCAAACCAACCGAATTACACCCCTACATTTCAGACCTATAAACCATCCTCCGTATTTAATCCCAGTTTCCCTTCCCACAAAGCCTTAACAATAGCTAGAGTTCTACAACATTAGGCACTCCCATGGCCACCTCTCTGCTCCATTTTCTTCTTTTCGTTCTTCTTCCTCTGATCTTACTCCTCCCATACAATGCTAGCTCCACCTCCCACCACCAAAATAAACTCAAAACCCTCCACTTCTCTCTTTTCCAACACGAAACGGTCAACAAAACCGGATACTTCATCGTACGAGGAGTAACAGGACCAGCTGTTAGTAATACCACCACACCTTTTGGAACCATATTTGCCTTCCAAGACCCCATGACCATTGCAGCCAATGGATCCTCCAAGGTCGTGGGGGTTGTCCAAGGGACTTCCATTACGACGGGAGTAGATGGGCTTACAAGCCTATCAATGGCTACGATCAGTTTGAATCTGAAGCACTATAAGGGTTCACTATCTATTTTGGGGGGTACACATAACACCAAGCCAGCAGACCACCCTGTCGTGGGAGGGACCGGCGACTTCATGTTCGTTCAAGGGTACGTTACAACATTGCCAGTAGATCTGCAGGGTCCAACTTTTGTGTACAAGATCCAATTTCGCCTTTACTGGCCTCCATATGCAATGTAAGCATCTTCCTCCTAGAGAATTTGGCCTAGGCAATGAAGTCACTGTTTATCTTTATACAAATAATTGAAGCTTGGAGGGACACTTCTTTCCATTATAGACTTTCTCAGTTTTTTTGTAGTAGGTAGTCCAGTAGTCTTTCTTATGATTATAATAAGGAGAGTTTTCTTTGCCTTTCCTTGTTTCCTTTTGACTTCTGTTTTTATGTATCTTGTCTAGAAGTGAAAGGATAATAAATGAATAAGGGCTCTACTCTAAGGCTCTGTTTGAATTGCCGAAAAACTTGGAAAATAATGAAAATAAAATTCTGTAAAATATTTTCAGAAATAATTTTTTTTTCTATATTTTCTTCTTGTTTGATACGAGGATGGGAAAAAAAAATTCAGAAACTACAGAAAAAACAGCAGCGCAGGTCAATGTTAGAGACAGTTCAAGGAGAGAGAGAGAGAAGATAAAGAGACTATTATGAGAGAAAAGGGTTGTGTCATGTGTGTGTACATGTCTGTGTGTGTGCGAGAGAGAGAGAAGGAGGGAGATTATAAGAGAGCTTTGAGAAAAAAGTCCGTGAGTCCTGACAGAAAATAACTTACTTTCCAGATTTTTTTAAATTCACTAAAATATTTTCCTGTGATTTATGATTTTCCATTGAAACAAACATCGAAATTTTTTAAAGTTCGAGAAAATACTTTCTTTTTCATTATTTTCTGGTGATTCAAACAGAGACTAAAGTAAAGAAAAATCGGTGAATTTCATTTTCCTCTGCTTTACCATGCCAGCCTAGGACCACCCAATAAAAAAAATTCTTTTCTCAAATATTATCGTCCAATGAGGTCACTTATATCCTAAGGTGGTGCTGAAGACACGTGTAAATGCATTTGGACGTTTAGCAACATTTTCCATTGTTTTAAATGGCATGGGACCCAAATGGTTGCATACCAGCATATTCAGCACAAAGACCATGACTAAATGCATAAAAGACGAACCCACTCACCGGAAATTAATCAGTCAATAATGCCTTCTTCCCAAGTATTTGGTCTCAACCGTAATTCCATCTATCAAAAACAATATTTCGGTAGTGTGGATTTCAAAATTTAACATCCTGGTATAAGCTTGGCATAATGGATCAGGTTGAAGGAATTTGGCAAGGTGTAATGCATAGTTTCAAAGGATGGATCAGGGCGAAGGGACTTAGCAAGGTTTAACACTGGATGCTTTTTAGGTTTGCAATTTTGAAAACTGCAAACCAAAGGTTAGAGAAGGTTTAACACTGGACGCTAGCTAACCTTCCTACATATTATATGTCATTATTCAAAATTCCTACTTTAGTGGCCAGAAGGTTAGAGAAGTTGCTGAGGGATTTTTGAGGAAAGGTAATGAGGGGAGTCATAAATATCACCTAGTCAAATGGGCCCAAGTGCGCAAGGGAAAATCTTGTTGGATATTTTCAAAATAAAGCTTGGTTTTTGTTTTGATTTAGAAAGCCTCTTTTGTTTGTGAAGGCTCTTGCCCCACATCGGTTAACTACAAGAAAAGATAAGGCTTTATATAAGGTGAGCTCTCTTTTTCTTATGTGTTTAAAAGCAAAGGGAATGATATAGTGCATTGCACTTGGGGAAGTACCACCGCGCTCGCACAAGGGGTGCTTTGTAGGCACACTTTACATGAATTAGATCCTGACCGTAGAATCTTGGTTGCACTTGATCAAAGAGATGTCAACTGAATAGGTATCTTTACATGAATTAGATCCTGACCGTAGGATCTTGGTTGCACCTATGGATGATGAGTCATGAGTGAAAGGGTACATAAGCTTTCAGAATTGATCTAGATCATTGATCAACATCATGCATGTTGGTGAACAGCTACGTGTAAGTCTATAAATAGACTACAGATCCAGATCATTCAAATCATTCCATAGCATCCAAATTCAGTCTAGAACCAGCCTAGTTCAGATCTGATGGTGTAAGTTAGTCCTAAATTCGATCTAGTCTAGATCTAATTAAAAGAGAGAGACTATTACTACATCAAGGCGATCACGTGATTGGCATCATCAGTCCTATACACAAAGTGTCCTATTGTGATCGGACGGTGCACATCCAAGAATCACAACTAATCTTGATCAAAGGCTTCATAGTATCCTTAAGACATTTTCTCACTAACCCCTTAGTGCATTCACGATCTTAGTCGGAGGAGGAGAAACTTGTCTAAAAGAAAGCAATCCGATCGTGCCTTAAAGCTTGTTGATCAACGGTACAAATTGTTTTAACCCTTCAAACTCCTAATCCTCTTCATAAACAAAGCTGGGGAGGTGTTGAGTTTGAGAGCCTTAACTATGTTAAACACAACACTTCTTGCTAAATGGTTGTGATGCTTTGGATTGGAAGAGGAAAGTTTGTGGAGAAAGTTAACTAGTGCAAAGTATGAGATAGAGAGTGGGGGTTGGTCAACTAAGTAAGTTAATTCTCCACATGGGAGAGGGCGTTGGAAGGGGGTTAGTATTATTTGGGAAACTTCACGAAGGGGATAAAGTTTAAGGTGGGAGTAGGGAACAGAATAAAATTCAGGAAATGTGTGGTGTGAGGATACACCTTTCGTTCAGAATTTTCCGAGGATAGCAGGGGCTGCAACCAATATTAATGCTTGGGTGCAGGATTATCATGTTATAGAGGATACAAGGTGGAGCTGGGATATTAGAATGAGGAGGAATGTCCTAGAGTGGGAAGAGGAGGTAGTTAGATTACTCAAGGAGATATTTATAAGACCAGGGAAGTGATGTTAGAATTTGGAGGTGGTCCGACGATGGAGTATTCTCGGTAAAATCAATGTATCAGACATTGTTGGAAGCATGGTTTAAAGACTCGGTTTCAGATCGAGGATCGTCCTGGTCCAATCCCGAGTTGGACTGCCGATCCAATTCTGGATCGAACGATCTGAACCGAGCCCAAGGTAAAAAAAAAACCCAAATATAAACCCAAACTTGTCTTTTTTTTTCTTTTTTTTTTTGAATGATCTAGAAGTCTGCGGAGGCTTCCAGATCACTCTTTCTCTCTCGCAGGCTTCCAGAACACTCTCGCTCTCTCGATCAGTTTCCAGATCTCTCTCTCTCTCGATCGCTAGTAGCAGACTCGATCATAGGTAACACAGCTCTCTCTCTCTCTGGTAACAACTAGCTTTCTCTCTCCCTGTCTCAACCTTTGATCGCAGACAAAAAAAGTATTTGGGGTTTTTTTTTATTGAATGCAGAGAGATGGGTCGTGTTTTTCTTCTTCTTTTTTTCCTTAAGATGTGGGCCAAACGATACTGTTTGGATTGTCTGGTCCGACTTGCCCGATTCTGTGACGGATCGGCCGATCTGTTACGGACTCGGTCCGCCTCTGTTATTTGAAATTTTTTGGGATCGTGGCTCGTCCTTGGCAGATCCCAAGTTGGATCAGCCGATCCGGATCGGGATGGGCCGATCCTTTACACTATGGTTGGAAGCAACCTTGTGGGAGGGTCCTTGGAAACTGACCTGGAACTGCAGTACACCGTCAAAGGTTTCTTTTTTCTTATGGGCAGAAATAGAAGATAAAGTGCTCATGGTGGATAATTTGAAGAAAAGGGTTTGGTCTTTGGCTTCTAGATGCTATCTTTGTGAAAAAGAAGAGGAATCCTCTGCACATTTGTTCCTTACTGTGAGTACACTAGAGGTATTTGGTATGCACTCCTTCAAAGATTTCAAGTGAATTGGGTGATGCAATTAGGGCTGAAGGAGGTTTGTGGCAGTTGGGGGTGGAAGAGGAAGAAGAGGGGGGGAGAAGAATATTATTATGGAACTTATGTCCCGTGGTTATAACCTGGTGGATTTGGTGTGAAAGAAATGGTAGAATCTTTGAAGGTAAGGTAACAGAGTTTCAGAAGCTGGTGGACAGGTTATTTTTGTGGGCATCTAACTATCCTGAGTTTAGGGGTGTTCAGTTTGAGGAGTTTGATCAGAATTGGGGTCTATTTTGGCATTAGAGAAATAAAGTATTGAGTTTTGTTTGTTGAACTGGGAGGGTTTACTGTTTAGTTTATAAGTTTTGCTGTAAAGGAATGTATTTCTGTACAGATTCATCACTGTGACTTGTTAATACAAAGAGATACTATTACTGATCAAAAAGAAAAAAAAAATCAAATTTAATGCCCAAGCATAAGGTCGAACCAATGCATCAGGATTCAATTACCATTATGCAACTTCTTACCCCAGACCTCAGAGCAGCAGCAGTTTGTCACAAGAAACACTTAATTTCCAATAATTTAATCAAGATCAAGCAACTAATGCGACATTTAAGATCAATCAGTCAGCTAGGATCTTTGATGCATGGTCCTTAGACAAGATGCCCAACACTTGGGACGGAAGTTTTTATCTAGATGCACGATTCATGCCGTTCTCTGGACAATTTGGGGTGAGACCATGAGAGGAATGGGCAGATATTTGAGAGCAAAAGCTCTCAAACTCAACTGGTCATAGTAAGAGTGTTGATCAAGATTGCCCACTGGTCATGCACTTCCAAGGAATTGAAAGATGTATCGAACTCTGACATTGGGAAGGAAATGGAGGTCTGTGTCACTCTCCTCCCCAGAGATAATTAGAGTTCATGAGACACAAAAACCCCAGTGAGGAAACAATAGAACTAAATATAGATTGTTGCTTCACGGATAACCCGGATGTTCTAATGCTAATGATGTTTTCAGGAATCATACTTGAGACATCATTCATGCTTTCTCCATCCTTCTAGAGATAAGGGACGTAGGTAAAGGTAGTGGTCGTTGATCTTTTAATCAGGGTTAGAGAGGCAAAACACCAAAGCATCCACAATTTGAGTATAGAGGATGACTCATATGCAGCCATGTCATGGGTCAAAGGGTCATTAGGTAGTTCATGGAGGTTGACTCACTAATAGATATGCCTAGATATTCCAACTACGTGGCAGTTCATCTAGCCAAAAGGAGAACATCTTTTTTTGTTAGAGATAGTGGATGGCTTATATTCACTAGTCTCTAGATCCAAAGGGGAGGGGATTTGAGTGGCAACATGGGGTGGAGCGAAGCGGAGGGCGGAGTCCCCCGCCGTAAGGTAAGGGTATATTGGGGGATATTTCCTATATATCGGGTAGGAATATAAGGTATAACCCTAATTCATTTTTGGCGTGGTGGAATACTTCTTCTCTTCTGTGAATGTAGGCTTTGCCGAACCACGTATATCTGTGTGCATTATTCTGATCTGCATTTTACTGTGTTTATTATTATTGCTTGATCCCGATCAACATTTAAAAAAAAAAATTCTATTAATGCAATATCCATTTTGATCCCTGTATTCTGTTCTTATTTTATTTCCCTCTTTATTTCTTCTGAAAAAAGCTTTGTTATTCATAATAACAATTAAAAAAAAAATCGACAATCATCCATTATAACTCCAAACACTGATTAGTGCAAGATTAGGATCAAAATTGATAAGCATAAAACTAAAATGGACCATCCAACATAAAACCTTGCAGTGCCTAATTGCTGTCATTATAATTGTGTATTATAGGAGCCTATTCATGAGGATTTAGAAACACTGTGGAAGCAGTTTTATAGGTATATATATATATATATATTCTCGATTTGTAAGCCGTCTAACCAAACTTTTCTTTTAAAGCATTTTACTATAACATGTCTGCAAAACGTAGAGGATTTGGGAGCATGGGAGTGGTGTGCATTTGCAATTAAATATAGAAAAATAAACAGTTTAACGTTAAGGAATTTTTCTAAGGGTCACTTACCTGTCAAGTGTTTTAACATCCTAGCTATCCCCAAAATTGTTAAAACTTTTGGAGCCCGAATGGAGATGCAATGTTACTTAATCTGTAGAACAGAAAGTACACTCGATTTAACATTCTTCGATTTCCTTGATATAATATAAAAGTCATATATAAGTTCTATAATAGAAATAAATCCAGGTTCAATCATATTAAATAAGCAGAAACAAAAGCAACTTATTGATCAAATTATTCTACCTTTCTTGCGTTCTAGCTTTTGCAGCCCAGTCGAAGCTGTGATGTTGGAGCTCGTCTGTAGAACAGAAAAAACACAAAATTAAACATTTTTCATTTTCCCCGGTATGTAAAAGTAATATATAAATTTTATTTACATATAAAATCCAGATTCTCCAATCATATTAAATAAGAAGAAATAGTAGCAGCTTTTGTTGTTAAACTCTTACGACTCATTGTATGAATCTTACGATTCGATTCGATTTGCCCCTAATTGATTCAAAGCAGTGAAAAATTCAGCTTATGTTTGAATCTTACGATCTATACATTGAATCTTACAATTTACGATTTAATCATACGATTCAAACAATTCAACTCTGCAATACCAAAGAAAAATGTTCGCTTCTTTTTATTGAACAATTTCCCTTTTTTTTCGTTTGATCCTTGTTTATATAGAATATAGTACTCTAAAACAATTAAATTAACATAATGTTGTTTACATATTAAATAATAAAAAACCACTTTCCTAAGAAAAATCCCAAAACATAAACTCCAAACCCTACTTCTACTGAAATTACTATGAATCTTACGATTTACGATTCAAAATCACGATTCGATTCTAAGTGCCCCTAACAATTTTTTATTTGATTCACAATTTGACAACCTTGGTAGCAGCTCACCATTCAGTAAGTGACCCAACCACAAGACTAATTGCTAAACTAGAAGCAGGAGAGACATCGGTTGACCAACTACATACTAACCTGGGAATTGCCCTAATTGCATCTGTGCATATTTTGCTCTGGGTCAAACTTGTCCATCACAAGAGATTTTGAATTCACTGAGAACAAAAACATAATCCTGATTTTAAATCCATGAGTTTCTCAATAACTAAAGAAAACTTTTTCATTTGTTTTAAATCCATTAGTTTTTCAACAACATAATACAGCTTGACAATGATTGCAACAAGAGTTGAATAAAGAGAACTGGAATCAAAATAGAATACTCCCAAAGATTCATCAGATTGCCACCATGTGAGAAAAATAGAGAAAATTCATCATAACAGTTCCATCCAGAAGAGAAATTAATCCAATAAAAAAAAAAAACTGCAAAATAATCCGTTTTTGTTACTATTTTTTATAAACATTTCGTAAAGAACTGAAACAGAAGGAATGGGTGTGTACACATTGAATACATAAAAGTTGAATAAAGAGAATTGCAATCAGAATAGAGCCTTCAGAAACATGAAACCTTCACACGCACAGACACACACACACACACACAATCACACACACACAAGCACGCGCACACACATGAAACCTTCACATTTCCTACACACACACTGATATATATATATATATGCATGAGCCTAAAAGAAGCACCTACACAAACAATAATACTCTATCTCCAAATGATCTTACAGAAAAATTGTAAGAATTACAGGTTGACATTCATCGAACTAAGAAAAGAAAACGATCGAGCTTTCTGGTTCTACAATAAAAGTTGTCTTTAATCTACAATATGCAATTACGTTAACTAGAATCAGATCACATATCGGAAAGAGCAAAGAAAAAGCCCAATAAAGAGATTAGATAGGTGGGAGATCGAGAATTACCAAAACGAAGACGAACAAAAACCATCGCTTCTTCTTAAAAGCTCGTGCGTTTCTGCAGAAATGGCGAAGAAGAGTAGAAAGGCGGGAAAGCCGTCGGAGCATCTTAACTCTGAAGACTTAACCTCATTTGTAGGGATGGCAATGGGTTGGGTTAAACGGGAAACCCGCCCCGCCCGCCCCTTCGGGGGCCGTTTCACTCTGGGCCATTGAAGGTTTACTCGGTCGTTAAGTTCAGGGCTCCAGGGATTAGTACGGGTGCGCACAAGCTAGCCCAGACACGCCGATATCAACAAAAAAAAAAACTATATATATATTTATAAGATCAGTTTAATATTTTCATGGCTTATCAGGTATCTAGAATAATTTGGTATTATTAATAATAAATTGTTATAGAATACAAGATCTTGCTATAAAATAGGACAATTTGGTATTTTTTACAACAATTTCTGAAATATCTTTCAAGTAAAGAATATAATTTTTTTTCTTTTGTTCAATTGCATTAGATCTCTCATATCGTGTTGCTTTTTCATTTCATGTCACTCTTGCAATAAGCATAAAGTTAGAGCACATTTTCAGAGACACCTTAGTGAAGTAAAGGAAGTCGGTTTAGATTATTAGGAGCTATGTATAGTGTCCACCTTAGTTTTCAATTTTTAATTGGGAATATTCATTAATATCACTTCTCTAGCAGGGTTATTCTGGTGGGGATGGAGCTAAACTAAAACGCTCTAAAAGCATTTGCTCAGGACATCTGCTAAGATTGGTGTAAGTACAAACCAGGTGACACTGCTGCTAATAAAAGAAGGTTTTTTCTTTTGGTTCTTCATTTTTACTTCCATAGGCAATGAGTTAGTTTTCATTGATTATTTCTTCCCCAAGTTTCCGGCTAGCATTAATTATTAATTTTGTGAAACGTGACAATTTTGCAAAAAATTGGAGTTACTGTTAATAACTTACGGAATCGTTCGGTGGAATTTGACTTTAAAATTCAAATTTATGTTTGATTTCAAAAAAGATTTATGTATTTAATTGAAATATCAAACGGTTTTGTATTTCATCAATATTTCAGTTTCGGATGCTTACAAAAAAAATATATATATTTCAGTTTTGGACAGTTTTTGCAATTATGTTTTAAAAGGGGCGGTTTTGTAATGTGCTTCAATGTGGTGGTCGTTTTGAACCGTAAGGTTCAAAACAACAGCTTTTAAATGTGTAAGACGTTTAGGCCATAAAGGCCCAACAACTAGTTCTTGGGCTATGAAAGGAGGTGCCCTCCTCCTTTGTGAATACAAGCAACAACTCAAAACCAAAAACTCCTCTTTCTTCATTTTTCTTCAAGTTTTCTACAATTCTGCTAGTGCAGAACTTTCTTTGTTTTTTTCAAGCTCTAGTCAAGTGCTATATAAGTTTCTTCGTCCTTAGCCTGATACGGCCGTGTAATCTATCGGAGGGAATAATCGTTGAATCATGGAGTCTAAGGGGGTGAATCTGGTTTCAAGGACATTGACATCGCCACGTCTTGGTTCATCAAACACAGATAAGTTTGTATTTATTTTATTATAATAATGTTTGCATAGCTGGTTAAACCCATTCCATCTCTTTTCTCTTATTATCTTGTCTAAAACCCATATATCCTCCAACAAACTTGAAACCAAATTCTATTTTTATTTAAGACAAGATGACTCAAATTCTTGAAAGTGTGGGGGTGACTAGCCAAAGTAGCTTATGCAGTAAGTAGATTGAGTAGATATACTCATAGTCCAAACCAAACCCACTGGACCGCCATATATAGATTATTGAAGTACCTAAAGGAATCATAGACTATAGCATACACTATACTGGCTTTCCTTCTGTATTAGAAGGATTTTGTGATGCTAACTAGATAACAGAGAATGATGAGATAAACTCTACAAGTGGTTATGTGCTTACCTTAGGTGGTGAAGCAATTTTCTGAAAATCCACTAAGCAGGCCTGTAATGCTAAGTCTACTATGGAGTCTGAGTTTGTAGCCGTAGAATTACCAGGTAGAGAGGCCGAGTGGCTTAGAAACCTATTGACAAATGTTCCTTTAGTGACCAAACTAGTGTCATATGTCTCCCTACATTGTGATTGCCAAACTGCTATAGCAAAGGCAAAGAACAAAATTTATAATGGGAGACATATACATCTAAGACATAACAGAGTAAGGCAACAGTTTACTGATGGAGTCATATAACAGTTGACTTTGTGAGGTCAGAACAGAATCTAGCAGATCCTCTTACTAAACCACTAACTAGAAAGTTTGTATGTGAGGCATCGAGAGGGTGGGGTTAAAGCCCTTAGAATGAACTACCAGTGATGACAACCCAATCTACATGAACGGAGATCTTAGGAAATAGGTTCAATGGGTAGAACAAGTCACTTATTGAGTTCGATAGCACTGAATAGTAACTTATCCCTATGATGTGTGCAGTGCTAATTGCAGTGTGTGAGGATGAGTTTTCAAAACTCTTAATAAAGTTCATATCCTTTATAGGTGGTTTATTTAGCTGCAATTACATACTTGATGGATTTTACCTATGTGAGTGTGAAGTGGGGCTGCTTTTGTTGAGAGTTAGGCAGACTCTCTAGAGCACTCATGAAATCTAGGCGGCGCATGGCCTAAATGTGTCAACTCCCTAGAGGAAGATTATTGTAGGGTATGATGTGAGTCTCAGTATTAGCTGTTTACATAAAAGATATTAGGTTCAAGAATTTATTCTACCTTGTCTCTGTAGACACTGTATTGAAAATCCCTAAGTACGGTTAAGTCCAAAAGACACCGATATAACTGCATCATATTTTTTTAAGCACTTGACTATAATTTTCAATTTTGAATCATGTGAGTGAGGGATTGTTTGAATTTGACTTTAAAATTCAAATTTATGTTTGATTTCAAACACGGTTTATGTATTTAATTGAAATATCAAACGGTTTTGTATTTAATTAATATTTCAATTTTGAGCAATTTTTGCAATTATGTTTTAAAAGGGGGGTTTTGTAATGTGCTTCAATGTGGTGGTCGTTTCGGACCTTATGGTCCAAAACGACAGCTTTTAAATGTGTAAGCTGCTTAGGCCATAAAGGCCTAACGACTAGTTCTTGGGCTATAAAAGGAGGTGTCCTCCTTTGTGAATACAAGCAACAACTCAAAGCCAAAAGCTCATATATCCTCATTTTGCTTCAAATTTTCTGCAATTTTGTTAGTGCAGAATTTTCTTTGTTTACTTTAAGTTCTAGTCAAGTGTTACATAAGTTTTTTCATCCTTAGTCCGGTACGACAGTGCAATCTACTGGAGGAAAAAACCGTTGACTCCTGGAGGCCAACCGCTAGACCTAGTATACTGCGGATACGATCCAAAAGGAAGAGAGTTTGGTTTCGAGGACAGTGACATCGTCACGCCTCGGTTCATCAAAACAGATAAATTTGTATTTATTTTATTATAGTAATTTTTGCATAGCCAGTTAAATCCATTATGTCTTTTTTCCTCTTATTATCTCTTCTACAATCCCTATATCCTCCAACACCATTTTTGTCTGAGAAGACACGATCGACCGGAAAAGGTTAAGAGGATGAAAGGGGTTTTCAAGAGATACAAAACGGAGACGTGATCGATCGGAAAATGGTCGAGGATGAAAGAGTTTCAACAGAAACGCCGGTGAAGACATGATCGACCTGAATATGGTAAGATAAGAGGATGAAAGAGGTTTTCAAATAACAGGCGAATTTGATTGGGGAAAAGATTAGAAAAAGATGGGAGCGTAAATGTAATTTTAAAAGAGTCCTTAAATACGTTAATGGGCCAGTAGAAAATGTTTAAAGATAAGAGGTATTTTTCTCTCTAGTTACAGATAATTACTCGACGTTCAAAACTTTTAAAAAGTGAAGTGTGACCTTACGTATAATTTTTCAACTCACTTAAACATAAATGTGGACTATTGCATCAAACATCTATTGCATCTATTTTGAAGACACTGTGATATTTGGTATGATGTTTTCTTGTAGCACCAACTGAATAGCTCGACATAAGCAACAATAAAATGGGTGACCGATCATTTTTATAGAACCTAAAAGACATCAACTTCAAATCGGAATAACCGATTACCGATAATAGTCGGTTAATACCGCCATTTTCTTTTCTATTTTGATGTCTAATTGACATTTTTATCAATAGAGTTAGTTTACAGTGCCAACATTTGCCATTCTGCATTTAAGGAGAAAAGAAAACCTTTGACTGATTGGATTTTACTGGAATATACAGGAACAATCAATCTTCCCCAAAATAAATTTTGGATAGCAAAGTTTTGCAGGATAAGCATAAGCCCCACAGAAAAACATATCCAGATTCATTCTCATGATCCCTAAAATGGTGGTAGCCCACAAATTCCTGCAGTATACATACACATATATCTATATCTATCTATATACATATATATATATATATATATATATATATATATATATATATATATATATTTTTTGTTTTAAA
>JAUPMG010003598.1:0-16022 GCA_031762675.1 Pachysandra terminalis | reverse complement strand
GTTTATATAGGCACTTAGGAACTCTAGGATTTGAAACTATAGAACTCTTAATCTCTACCCTTAGATTAGTTTGTTTGGATCTCAACCCTTAGATTAGTTTTCTAGCCATTATTGGTTTCTTTCTAATATTGATTTCTTACTAAATCTTGTTTACAACCCCAGCTTTAATTTAAATAGTTGCTATTCTTGTTTTTAGAGAATACTTACTAATTCTTTAACCTTAACTTAGTCTCTTATTCTTAGTTAGCTAGTTACTATTTATTTTGAATCCTTTCTAATGAGAGAGTGTTTCTAATCCCTATTTAAAACTCAGCCATCAATTAGAGATTGAAGGCTCTTATAGGATCCTAACCATTAATTTATATTTTGAGATCCCTACAAGATCCTAGTCACATGTCATAACTTTGGAAGTTATAATTGTGTGTGATGTACCTAGTTTCCTATTTGTACAGCCCACCAATCACAATCGGTCAAAAGTCAAACATGACAACTGCTACTAAAAATTTTAAATTAACCCCTAGTTTTATATTATTTACACATTAACCCTATAATTTGTGTTTGGGGTTATTACAGTTAATGTGACGTGTTATGCAATTATGAAGTGAAAACTGGAGAAAATAGGGTTCTGGGAAATTTATGAGGGTGTCAGTTGATTGCTTAGTTGACAGACGAGTAGACCGAGGGGTTTCTAGGTTGCAGAGTGGTCTCGGGTTAGGCAACTGAGAAGGTTTCGATCAACTGAGGGTCGACCGAGACACAGGAAACTGCAGGGTTGGCATCGGTTTAGGTGATCGAGAGTGGCCGGTCGACCGAGGTAGTCAAGCGAGGAGTTCATCGAGTGTTTGGTCGACCGAGATTGGGCCAAGTTTCCCACTTGGATTAAATTTTTACAGAGAGTTAGTTTATAACCTAATGAAGTTGAGTGTGGCAATGAAATTTCAAAATTATATATGTATGATAGTTTATGAATCAAAGAGGTGTGATTGTTCTATTTTGCTACCCTATATGAACTAATGTTGAGTTCCATGATTATGATGAGAGCTTGAATAACTATTTTAACATGTGAATATGATTGTTTTGAATATCTGGCCATGATATGCATGAGTTATGCATGAGGCATGTGAGTGGTACATGTGAGACCTAGGCATAAGGTGTGCATGAGAGTTGGTGTATGATCCTAGAGAGGTCATGGTTGGTTTCAGAATTTCTAAGAAAGGAGATACTAATGTGAGTATGTGTATATACATGAGTGTTGTGTATTTAGTAAGGTGTTGATAGTTATTCCTATCTTTGGGGTAGTATTCCCTGATAGGAAGAGATATGGTAATTCCTACCTTGGGGTAATATTCCCTGGAAGGAAGAGATAATGGTACTTTCCTACCTTTTGGTGAACATTCCCTGAAAGGTAATATTCCCTGGAAGGAAGAGATAACGGTCTATTCCTACCTTTAGGCTGCATTCCCTGAAAGGAAGATGGTAGATTCCTACCTTTGGGTTTTATTCCGTGAAGGAACATGGGATGTGTTGGGCATTCCTTGGATCATAGAATTCCCAGAAATGGTGTTAAGTGGTGGTTACAAGGTTAGACAAGGCCTAACACAATGCATATCATTTCATTGCATCCTCATCAATTTCATCATCATTATGCATTGGTTGTGTTCATTATCATCATTATGCATTAGTTGTGTGCATATCAGCATCATATGAATGCATGCTCTCTTATTTCATTTTTATGTGATCTGTTTATGTTATTGCCTTGGTAAGTGACCTGAGATAAGTGTGTGAATGTATATACATGTTTGTATGGTGTGTTTTAATGTGTATGCTGTGGTAATGGGGAGAGGCATAGACTCTTGGATTCCTATTGAGACTTCAAAGCTCATGCCTTCATGCACTACGTTTTTGGCAAGGGTGAGGAGCCTGCTTGCTGAACATGAAGTAGTGGATTGACTTGGTTCAGAGCATATTGTTGTTTGCTATTTATTTTTAGTTTCTAGTTTTTATTGAATAAGGATTTATGTAATGTAAACCATGTGGGCATGGAATATTGCTGTAGTTATTTTATGACACTTGAACTTATGGACAACGGTTGTTTTTGAATGGTGAGTTTAGTGTTAATGAATCCTTCCGCTTAAATTTACTTTACTCTAATGGACCATTATGAATGGTGTTTGTGATGTGGATTGCATATAATGTTTTGGATTCGAAGGTCTCACCTTGAAGTCCTTGAGATTACATATCTCGGATTTGGGGTGTGACAAAGGCATCCCATTAGGGAGATAACAAGTGAGAAAGCGCCCTAGGAAGGCACATGTACCGAGCACCCTAGAGGGAAGCATGGTGGGGAATAAAGACATGTCCAAGGTGATCTGCTACAATTGTGACAAGTTCGAACACTTTGCTTGTGGTTGCATTGAGCCGAAGAAGGTGTGACCTAACCCAACCTCTAGCTTACATTGCATGGTTTGCACTGAGGTCTTGATTGATCATTCTAGTCATGTTTGGATTGTAAATTCTGGCACAATCAGACATATTGCCAGAGAGAGATGGGTTTGTGGAGTACAAACGGATACCAGTAAGGAGTCAGAAGGTATACATGAGAAATAATACCAACGTGGATGTGCTAAGAGGTTGCATGTACCTATTGAAGATGCAAGAGAACCACACACTGATGCTTCATGATGTACTCTATGTTTCCGCTATCCGCCGTAGTCTTTTAGCAGTAGTAGAGTTGCTTAGACTAGGTTTTTCTGTTATTTTCATTGGAGATTGTGTTTCTATGTCTTTAGGGTCAGTTTATATGATCATGAATTTATTTTTGACGGGTTTTTCAAACTGGATTTTGAATATTTTAGTATTGATAATTTGATTTCTTATTTGACGTTCAATAATGATGATGTTATTATTTCTGATTCATTAAGATGGTATGCTTACTAGGCAACATAAGGATAGAGAGGGTGAACAGATTGGCTCGAGCGGGTCTATTACTATCTCTTGCCAAAATTCAATTACCCACGTGTGAGCATTGTTTGGGTAGTAAGTCATGTAGGGTATGGCAGTGAGAGCATATATTCGTTCAGAGTTAATCCATTCTGACATCTGTGGAACAATTAATGTTAGGATCAACACGGAGAGTCCTATTTCATCACATTTATAGATGATTATATGTCATTCAGTTATGTATACTTGATTTCTCACAATTCAGAAGCATTAGATTTCTTTAGATGATTCATGGTTGAAGTCAAAACCAATTGGATCGACACATTAAGTGTCTTTGTATTGATAGATGAAGCGAGAATTTATCGGATTTGGTCCTAGAGTTATGTGAAGAAAAATGAATATGTAGGAAATTGATGATCCCTGGTAAACCTAAGCAAAATGGTGTTGTAGAGAGAAGGACCCGTATCGTGTTAGATATGGTAGGGTCGATGATGGTACATGCAAACCTACCCATTAGATTTTGGGGAGACACAGTTATGACTACAGTCTACATCCCAAACCGTGTCCCTACAAGGTCAGTTCCTAGCACACTGTGCTAGTTATGAACAAGCAGGGTGACTGACTTGACTCACATGAGACCATGGGGATCGACAGGTTATGTTCATGTGCCTTCGCACCAGACGGGAAAGCTAGAAAAATGAGCCATTAACTTCATCTTTGTGAGATACTCAGAGCAATTTAAGGGCTATGTATTTGTCCATTAACACTCAATGAAGTATAACACAAATTGAGTCGTCAATGTGGATTTCATTGAGGATTATTTTCCACGCAGGAAGAGATCAGGGATGAATCTAGAACTCTATGAGATGAATGAGCCATAGTTGGGATCAGTGGAGATCACCCCACATCCAAACATCATTGAGAACATAGGTTCTCAGCAGGATCCAAAGGATTCTATGTATATTGAGAATAGTGGGAGTAGACTACCGCTCAGTGGGAGTCCCCCATGTGGACATGGATTCCAATAATCCCACCATGTGTAGGGGTAATCGTGAACTAATTCCTTATCGTCATTTTGGGATTGAGGGTGAGTCGTTCATGATTGTAAAGATTGATGATGATGAGACTGTATTACGCCCCGGATCCAGTGGCACGAATCTTTATGCGAGTTGTCATGGATCACAAGATGAGACCTTCGCGTTCCCAACCATGGAACGCGGAACAACAAACAAACCAATAATAAAAGTAAAATTAACTACCTTTATTAAGTAAGCAGAGTGTAGAAGTAACAAACTAAATCAAACAACTATGGCTACAGAAGAGCCTACAAATCCATCAAACAACTATCTCAAAACTAACCCTATTACATCAGTTCAAAATTATGAATCAAAAGAGAAATTTCCAATGATAGCATCCAATCCACGCAAGCATCAATCCACTTCAACCTGCAACATGAAAGGTTGCGTGAGCTTGGAATTCCCAGTAAGAAACAATAATCCAAACAACATATAATATCATATTAATCATCATGGAGCTCATACAATCACAAGCTATCAGAACAGAAGGGTATCATGGAATAACATGGAATGAAGACAATTCATACTACACTATATCATACCAACCATGTATTATCATAGCCACTATATCATATGAACTCCTAGCATCATAACCATAATTACATACTTGTGTATCAGCAAACAAATAATCATAATATCAACAAGTCAATAGCCATATACTCCCAATATCAGTAAATAATAACCATAACATCAATAAGTCTATAACCATATGTCACACTTTGTCCCCGTGGCACGAATCCCAATGAGGGAATTGCATAGATATCAAGGTGAGACCTTCGGGATCCGCAACTGGACCATGGTTTGCCAGCACAACATAAGTAAAATAAAAGTAATTATAGTACTTTCATTTATAAAGATCAGAGTGCGGAAGTAACTACGACATAATAATCCAAAGTATAATCAAATGTCAATAAAACAATGTACGGCCTCAGCTGGGCCAAATACCAAATAAAATCAACTACTAGTCCCATAGGATACAACTCATAACAATGTCATGAATAAAGTCTAACTCCCTTAGGAGTGAAAAGCAATAAACTGAAAAGCAAGGAAAACAACAAGTCAAGTCCAACGACAGCATCATCTCCAACTAGAGCGGTCCCTTTTCTTCCCATCCTACAACATAAAATGTTGTGTGAGCCTATGATGCTCACTAAGTAAACATGGAATGTTAACCCGTCCTCTCATGGAAATTAATCACAAGGGTTAGTACAATTATAATCCAATAACAAGTACAACATTAACATCATAATCCAATGCAAGATGAGTAGTTTAAATAAGATTAGAAGAAATCATTCAAATGACCTAAGATGAGTGCAATGAGTATCCCACACACACAATGTAATGAACTAAAATTAACATTGCATGGTAAGTAGACCTCATATGACACTTCCAACAACAATGGATGATTTAGGACGTATCTAAGGAATTACCGAAAACCCCTCTCCATTCCAGGCGCTAAGCCATGGCACGAAGGCTACCATACAGTACGGCTAATTTCTCAGTGTACAATACTCGAAGGGTAGCGAACCTGTATAGGCGCTCACAAGCATCCTACCCTAGTTTAAGTAGGCCCTTTCACCCCATAAGGTATATAGTCAACCCAGTCCAAAGGCATCGCATTTGTTTCTCTGTAGATTTCCACCTCCCGGTACACTTACCGATAGACATCAACCTAGTATGTAATGCGTTAAGAGGACATCAAGTGAAGGTCTACAATAGAAACTATCCGAGCGCCCAAACACTCGAATAATCTGATTGCACACGTTCACCAGCTTTTTTCCATTATCACAACAACACAACAATAACCAGATTACCACATGTACACAACTACACGGGATCAACCTAAGATGGGATAGTGGTCACAAGAACCTCAGAACACCAAGATTGACTCACCATGGTTATGTCTTGCTTCCGAAAAGCAACAACAACAATGGCCGAAGCCCCACACCATCCATTTTGGTCATCCACACAATATTACTATTCACTATGCAAATTACAGATTGGTCGGAAGAGTGGTCGGTGGACCGAGGTCTACCGAAGGGTCAAAATGGTCTAACAATATGTTTCTATTGGTAGAGGTGTCGGTGGACCGAGCCTCACTGTGAATCTACAGGGTCGTCGGTAGAGGCGTTGGTGGACCGAGCCTCACTGTGAATCTGCAGGGTCGTCGGTAGAGGCGTCGGTGGACCGATGCTTACCGAATAGCAAATTAAGCCTATAAAATGGTCTGTGTCGACAGAGGTGTCAGTGGACCGAAGCCTGCCGATCTACTCGATTTTTGGGTTTATCTATAAGTCTCGAAATCCAAACTTATGCTATCTAATACATTCGAAACAACATATGCTTACTTCTAGGCTTCCGAAAAATCATTAAACATCAAATAATCATTCAAAAACCATTCTAACAAAGATCTAATCATTCAATCAACATTATAATCAAACATTCATTCGGATCAAAAAAAGAGTTATCAATTTCTATAAAAGAACTATGATCACCCTGCACAACTTACCCGAATCGTTTTGAGTCTCTAAATACTCTTAGGAACGCTCTTTGTCTTGAGAAAAAGGGCTGCAGTAATTGAAGCTTCCACTAGCCTTGTCTTTCACGTTCTCCAAGAAATCTCCTTCCTCTTCTTCTCTTTTTCTCTCCAGCAACTCTCTAGAACTCAGATCTAGAGTTCAAAGCAATGGGAAGAGAGTAAGATACCCTAATTCTCTTAAACCCTTATTGCCAAGACACAAACAACCCTCCAAAAGGATTTGCATGTCCCCCTTTGGTCGTGCGTTCTATATAGAAGATTTGATTCTATTCAAATCAGTTCCCCAAATTTATTATATTATCAAAATAACCCAAAACTAATTAATAGTATTACACAGTTATCCAAATTGCTTAATCATGCAATGCACATGATATGAATGAATGCAAACAATGCACTTCCTGGTGATCAGCCGGATCCACCTACAAACTCCAAGAACAACCCGGTTCCACGACCTTCCGGTCAATATGTATCTACAAATAAATATCCCACGTGTACAGCGTGGCTCCGTAGGACTTTCAACCTACCCGGGCTCAATCCCTATAGCTATTTCAAAACCTTTATGGGAATTCACACCCAAGGATGGTCTACCCTTGACCATTTCTGGGAAGTTACACCCAAGGATTGGTCACCCCTAACCATTTTTGGGAATTTACACCCCAGGATTGGTCACCCTCAATAATAAAGTACCTTTTCGGGAATTTATACCCAAGGACAGTTACCCTCAACAACGAATCCAAAATCCAATCCGTGGTTGCCCAGTTGTCCGGACAAGCCATCAAACGAACCAATAGGATTACCAGTGATAATATCCTTAGGAAGCTACTCGTGTGCCCATACACATGAATAATCCTTGAGACACCATCACAAGCATCCTTTCCAAAAAACAGTAGGATCTCCGATGATAACACCCTTCGGAAGCTATCCTTCGACCACAAAACCCTCAATTGTCGGAGATCCTACTGTTTTTTAGAAAGGATGGCTCCATTGGGGGCCAAATTGTATGAGCTTGGGCATGAGTTTAGAGTTTGCAGACTCAAACACTCTATATAGGACCTGAAAAGGTCATCCAGATAGTGGTATCTTTTATTCCATTGAGCCATCATAGATTTTGGCTTTATGATGATTGAAGTAGACCACTGTGTGTATATTAGACACCAAGGTAGGAGTTTCCTTAGCTTATCACTGTATATTGATGACATATTGATAGCAGGGAATGACGGGGAGATGATTGTCGCCACTAAAGATTAGATTTCATTAAGTTTTCAGATGAAGGATATGGGTGAGGCAGATTGTGTGCATGGAGTGAAGATTCATAGGAGTCGCACTAAGAGGACACTTGGTTTTTCTTAGGAGACTTACATCTAGAAGGTACTTGAGCATTTCAGAGTGCACGATGTTAAATCCATTGACACTCCAGTAGAGAAGGGTGCTTCATTACATATTGGTTTTCGTCCTCAGACAGAGTTAGAGAAGGAACAAATAACTCGTGTTCCTTATGCCAGTGCGATATGTTGTCTGATGTATACTATATTGTATACTCAACCCAATATTAGTTTTGCGGATGGTTTAGTCAATCGTTTTTAGATTAACCCAGGGTAGGATCTTTGGAAGCAAATGAAACGTATTCTTCGATACCTACATGGAACAACATATTACATGCTTTACTTCTATGGAACAGATTTGCAGCTATGAAACTATTGCAATGAGGACTGGATAGATGATCTAGATGATCGAGAGTCGACGTCAAGATACACATTCTTGCTAGGTGGTGGAGCCATCTATTGGAGTAGCAAGAAGCAATTCTACATCATTTTCACTCCCTTAGTTCTTAGATATGTAATCTCTAGGATCTCGAGGTGCAACCTTCGGATCCAAACCCCTTGGATGCGGTCCACAAACCAATCACCATTCATAATGGTAATCTATGTATAATAATTCAATGCGGAAGACTTTATTCAGAATTAAACCAAACCATCCATTCATACAACCAGTTCTTACTTAAGAGATAAAAACAATAAGTACTAATGTCATGCCCCCAATCCGAGATATGGGACCTCGAGGATTTCAAAGGGATTGACCTTCGGATCCACTCAATGGATGCGGTTGCCAAACCAATCACATACTTAACCAGTCTCATGTTTTCACAGAGCATAACTAAACAAACTAGCAGGAGTCTGATAAAATTAAAACCTTAGTAGTATCAATACAAAATAACCCACATTGTCTAAAGTACCAACAACATCTATTATAAAATTACAACCACATTGCCCACAGGGGGTCAAAAGCATAAAGTAAAACATAGTCTATAAACATGTTTACACTCTAGAGTCCCTTCAGTAAGTCCACATCACCTGAGGAATTCACCTGTTTCATCATAGGGATGAGCGTGGATGCTCAATAGCAAAACTTCATAGCAATACAATAGATACTTTCATAGTCATTTAATAAAACAATTCATGCATGCAAGTTTAAACAAACGATTCATGTAAGTAATTCACTCACAATATCCTTATAATGTATATAATCTATTATACACATCTTACATATAATTATACAAGATCCCACAATCTCATGATCAAAATTAAGTTCAACAAGTATCATAATTAATGTCCATGACCCCGTTATGTTATAAACACATCATCGTGCTGTGATCTCATCCATGGTATACAACTTTTCCACCAAATTTAATAATATTCCATTTCCATAGAGATTCAAAATATGCCAAGTGAATGGTGAGTGATGTGATGTACAATGTGAGATGTGATGTATATTGTGCATTGCAATGTATGATATGAGTGCTTGTTTTGTGTGACACATTGCGTTTGCAAGAGTAGTTTAGGCTAAGCCTTACCGACACTACGACCATATAACTGTTAGTAATCATTGCTTTCAAGGAATACAACTCAAGGTAGAATGTCATCATATTTCATTTTAGGGAATACAACCCAAGGCAGGAAATGTGCAACCTTTCCTTTCAAGGAATGGCACCTTAGGCAAAACATGTGCCATCTTTCCTTTCAGGGAATGGGACCTAAGGCAAAAAATATACCATCTTTCCTTTTAGGGAAGAGACCCTAGGTAGGATAAGCTGCCCTCTTTCCTTCCGAGATCTACCCAAGGAAGGAAATTCACCTTCACAAACACAATCAAGCAGTACAAACGTCTTGTGTTACACAAAACACATGGATCACCAATGAATGCCTCAAGCATCACTCTCAACACTATGAAATTATAATAATAAATAAGAGACACACTCACAATTCGCACAACAGTTAATCAAACCAAAATCCTTATATGCTCTAACCTCATACCACATAGCTTATATCATAGTACAACCACCAACATTACAAAAATTCATAGTATCGCATCATACACTTTCCATTTCATTTTTAAACTAGACAATTCACACAATTTATTGCATAAAATCGTATACAAGCATTTTGCACACGAACCAATAGCACACGCACACACTATATGACTTCATGGGGATTCCCATGAAGTTTCACCCAACATGGAGCTCGATAGGTGCTCGGTAGCTGCTGAGTCTCGGTAGCAGAGGTAGAGAGTTTGCTCTGCTTGGTAGCAACCTCGGCAGCTGCCGAGCTTCCTGCCGAGGAGGCAAACTCAGCCCAGATTTGGCCTTTCTCTCTGGGGCTTCTGACCCAAACTTCCATATACCAATTTTTGATATTTTAAAGCAAACAACTGATGAATTATATTAACAGAAACCAAATTAACATGTTATAATCAAAACCCAATAATCATACAAACTTAAACACAACAAAATCATCAATCTTCATGAAATAAAACTCAAAACTAGAAATTTCTTCCTAAAGACCCAATCGGCGCACAACATAAAAATTTCATGGTTATAAACAAAATTCAATCACATGCAACAACATGATCCTATATGTTTTATGCTATAGCTTCATCATACTCTATGAACATGCTTGCCGTAAAACTATGGAAATTCCTACCTCTTTCAAGATTGGATGTTTTTGAACTTTTTCACCCGGATTTGCTTGAAAGCAACTTCCTTTTACTTTTCTTCTTCTTCTCCTTCTTCCTTTACTCAGAATTTTCTGGAATTCTTCTTCCCTCTTCTTCTTTCCTTCTTTTTCCTTTGATTGTTTCTTACAAAAACTTCTGTAAACGTCCCACCAAACTTCCCACCTCCACTACATGTATGGGTGGTTATGTTAGTGGGGACTTTCCCTCCATACCAAATCCAAATTCAAAATAAGTTAAAAAGACCAATATATCCTCTCCTCTACACTATGGGTCAAATGACCATCCCATGATACAATATCACTTAAGCTTTGGGGCCTAAGCCCAAATCTCCAAATTTAGCAAAATATCAATAGTTACCCAATAATTCAATTTAATTACACTTTAGTCCTATTTAGCAAATTACTTAACGATTAAATCCTAAAGTTTAATTAAATTAATATATAGTTTTAACCATTACATGGAAAGTGTGGGTCAGAGTCACTACATTCTACCTCCCTTAAAGGAATTTCGTCCCGAAATTATACATACCTTGATTCTCAAATAACACTGGGTATCGTTTATGAATTTCTGATTCCAGTTCCCACGATGCTTCTCCCTCATCATGGTGATTCCACTGCACTTTGACTAAAGGGATGGTCTTCGTCCTTAGGATCTGTTCTTTCCGGTCCATAATCCTTACCAGTGCTTCTTCATTGGTTTTTTCATCTCTAAGTGGCAATTCAGTCCAGTCAACCACATGAGTTGGATCCGGCTCATACTTCCTCAACGTAATTACATGGAATACGTTATGAACTGTTCCCATTTGGTATGGTAATGCGAAATGGTATGCAACATCACCTAAGCGTTTAAGTATCTCAAGCAGTCAAATAAAACGAGGTGCAAGCTTCCCTTTCTTACCAAACCTCATTATAGCCTTCATAAATGAGACCTTTAAGAACACATGATGGTCAACCTCAAATTCTAACTCCCGTCTTTTAAGGTATGCATAACTCTTTTGCCCACTTTGAGCTGCTAATAATATTTCTTTGATTATCTTCACCTTTTCAGTGGTTTCTTGGATGATTTCCGGCCTAAGCACACCACTTTCACCCAGATCAGCTCAACACACAGGTGACCTACATGGCCTTCCGTATAAAGCCTCAAATGGTGCCATACCAATACTTGATTGGTAACTATTATTGTAGGAAACTCAGCCAATGTGTTAGGACCCGAACCTAATAAACTAAATCCATAATTGCTGGTAATTAGAATAATAAATAACGTGTGATGTGATTGGGTGATTTCAGAATCTAACAAGGGTAATTAGGATAACTAATGGAATGGATGGAGTATTAGATCGATTATGAAACAAGTATTGGAGGATTGGGTTCAATTGGTAATTAATAGAACCCTTGGGGGAAGAAATAAGAGCATTAGACCTAATAAGGAACCATTCTACAAGTATTGGGGTTAGCTGGTAATTGTCACATCCTAAACTTTAGAGATCTCAAGAGAGTCCTTATAAGTCAGAAATATGACTCTCACCCCATATCCACATGGGAATGGTAGTCAATACATTGCCAAATAATTGAAAGTAACTGAGATTTCTTATTAACTTAAAAGTAATCGACTAAAAGTAACTGCATCTCATAACAATAAAAAACTAAGGCAAAATATAGCAGCGGAAAGAAAATACTATAGTTTCATGCTAAATCTAATCCCTAAATAAAATTAAGCCTAACAATGGCTAATAAAATACTTTGGCTTGCAAGCCATTAAAAATGAAGTAAATCCCTAATATAAGTCCTAATTATCTTCTTCGATAAAATCAACATTTTAATCAAAACAAGGGTCCATAGCTTGGTCTCTATAATCCAAGTCCTCCTCCTCTATTGTGCCTGAAATATGTTGCTTGAAAGCGTAAGCTACACTTAGCTAGTAAGTAACCAAATCGAACATGGTTTATGTAACGACTCGAACCTTTACCCTTCATTAACTAAGATTAATAACCATGTTTAATTTAAATAATTAAAATAGGTTCACTAATAAATTAGGTTAGTACCCATCAGACCCCTAACCTCAGGAAGTAAGACTAAGTAGGAAAATTATATTATTTTAGGTAGCCAACCTGATTTATCAGCATAGACCTTAGAGATTAATTAAAATCTAATTAGTCAGATTAGATTACTAATCATATCTGTCAGCTCCCGAGATCCACCTTAGACCCATTGGTAAAAGCCCTCTAGCAGAGCCTGCTTAGGTGACCTATCGAAAAATATAAGACCAGAAACCCTATTTTACCCCCGCTGCTGAACTTATTCACATTGACCCGTAAAGCCTATAAATAGAAAACCTTAAGACATTTCAGCATTTTTTTCTCTCATCTCCTTGCTCTCTTCTCTTGGAGCCATGGAATTTGTGGGAGATCTATGGAGATCGCGGAAGCACGACGAATCAACCCCGATGCTATTCCGGCAATGCCCCCAGTTGAGTATCCTATCTTCAAAGATGTTTTCAGTTGTGTTTTAGCATTTTTACCTAGGAAAAGGGCTGTTTGCCTTATTCCCACCTTCTTCTTAGGATTTTGACCATTGCTTATGACGCATGTGAGAAACCCTTAACATCAAAACCATCATATTGGACCTCGTATGTGGAAAAGCTAAAACCTCAAGTGGAGAAAATAAGGGGAAAACCCGAAATCTCCATTTTAGACAGCATCAACTCACAAAATAATGGTAATCAAACCTTCTTGGGAGTGTGAAAAACCTCCTAGTGAAATTTCAAATCATTCAGACCCCTCCTGAGCTTCGGCAACTTTTTCAGCGAGCCGAAGAGTCCGCCGAATCTCAGTGGCTTTTTAGGCCCTCTGGTTTTGTTAGCGAGGATAGCCTAGGCGAGCCTAAGAGGTCGCCAAACCCCCTTTTGGTGAGCCTAAGAGGTCACCGAACTTTATACGTGACCAAACCAAGTTGACTTCTCGTCTATCGAGACTCCTTTGAACTAAACCCCAAGGTGCCAACTCATTTGGCACACTTTTGTACTTTTCAGTGCGTTGAATGGTCGTCGAGCACCCTGCCGAACAATTCCCCTGGTCCAAATTGGGTGATTCCAATGGGAGCTCGTGTATCTTGACTAGTTACATGTGTTTGGCCTATTTTCGGGTTAGTTAGACCTCTTATGCAAAATTCGACCCCTCAACTCGAAAACTTGGATTACTAGTATTGGCCGAGCAATAGGAGGTTTTGGGGAAATGAGTAAGCATGGCCCCCAAACACTCCTATTAGCTTTATACCATCATAATACACATGTTTGGATACAAATGGTAGTTGTGGTGTTTTATTTATTCGTGCAATTGTTAGTTTCGGCATATTGAGATGCTCTTGTATGTATCCATGGCAATGTGGTTGGATAGGGCTCTTGGATGCCTCATGTTTACGATTATGATGGTTGAATCATGGTTATGGTTTCAATGCATATGGATGATGAGTTTGGTGCCGGTGTGCCCATTTTACTTTACTTCTTTCACTTGTAAAATTATAGTGCCTGTAATGCTTATAGTAGTATATAAATGTATAGGTATATAGATAGATTAGTAGTTTATATGCTTTATATTTATAATAGAATAGATTATAGGACTAGATTAGTAGTTGGTAAACTTTATATTTCTTAGCAGGATAGTTTATGGGATTGTACACATTGTACACCTTTGCACTTTTTTCATAATGTTGGAACATGATTGAATACACTTCATTCAAGGTTTACTCATTCTGGCTTCCATCTTATGGTTGTTGTTTATATTTCAGGTTCAAGAGCTTAGATGCCAAGAGAGAGACCAGAATGGGTAGTGTACTCTGGTAGAACTTTGGTATAGTCTAGATGTGGATTCTTTTTCCTAGAATTGTTGTTTTCGGCATAGGCTGTATTAGTTACTTATATCTTACTGGAACTGTTTAGTAACTTCTGTTTATGTTTTGATTACTGTTATCCATACTCGTAGAAGTACGGGGAAAAGGTTGCGAATAAATCAGAAATTGGGAATTTCTCGTTGTGTTCGTGATAGTTTATAATTGAAGTAGGGCCAAGGCCACTCTTCAATAGTAATCCATAATTTCCAGTAAACATAATCATCAAGTTGTAATAACACGAAAAACTGAAATAGAAAATTCTTTTTTATACAAGGGTATAATAATAAATTAATAAGATAAGCTATATCCTTTAATACTTATATAATAAACTATGTACTTACCCTAATCTATATTATTTTGTATAAACACACATAATAACCTACTATAATGTTTAAGGCTTAAATAATTGAGTCTTGGGCATAATTAATGAGTCTTGGGCTTAATTAAAAGGAACTGGGCTTATAAACCTTAATTGCGCTTAAGTGATTAAGTAAGGATCTTAATTAGTTAATTAGCCTAATGGACTTAAGGCCCAAAGCCCACAACTTAAACTTATAACATAATTAATCCCGTTTTTATTAAAGGCCTTCTAGAAAACTTGAGTTAGAAAGTGACTAGGACTCCCAAACAGTTTAAAAATGAAGCCTAATAGTTATATTAGGATTCTACATTAAACAAGATAATAAAAGACTAGTTGAAATAAGACTAGGACACTAAATAAGGATAAATACATTCTAATTAGAATAGAACCTAGAGATTTAAAAGAAGACAACTACCAAAGTATCTATAAATAATAACTTAGATTTAAATGTCATAATTTAACTAACTATATGTCACGACCCAAACTCAAAGAAAATTCACGTGGGAATCCCTTAGGTTCAAACCGCGACTCTCACCCCATATTCCTATGGGAGCGGAAAGCAATAAGAGCCAAACCAATTAAATTACTAAAGCTTAAATGAATTACTTTTACTGAAATTAATCAAATAATTACTAAGACTATTACATCCAAAACAATCAATAAATCACAGAGGAAAAAAATAAATAAATAACCTATTTTAAATCAAATCCCTAACTTATTACATAAATCCAAGTGAATCATCCTATTATATGTTCTACTAAAATAAACAAATAAATCCTAATGATGTCTATTATCTTCATTTGTCTTGATCTCCACCTTTATCTTCGTGGTTCTGCAGTCTACTAACTAAAGATCCTGAAGTGTTTGCTCAAAGGCGTCAGCTACACTTAGCTTAGTAAATAATCAGTTAAACAGTATTTTAGATTGGAATATGGTCAAAGCCACTCTCCAATGATAATCTATAGTCTAAAATAGAATATGTATAATGATAAATATGATATGCAATGCAAAAATGATATGCAATGTAATATGATAAATATGATATGCAATGTAACGCAATACAATATGAATGCATGTTTAGTTATTAATGAATGCAATGCATGCTCATGCAACAATAAAATGGTTGATCACTAAGTGTGATCCATGCAAAAACATATGTTGTGCAATTATGCATGCTGTTTAGAATTCGAATTATGTAAGTCCCACACTAG
>JAUPMG010003588.1:0-16026 GCA_031762675.1 Pachysandra terminalis | reverse complement strand
TAAGTCCACGTGGCAGCAATCCAACGGTGCTGTATGGATTGCTGTAACCCTTAAGCTGTAGAGGATGCGAGGCCGTCGTGCCGTACTGGACTCCTAAAAAAAGGAGAGTTAGGATAAATGCCTATGAGCTAGTTTATGGATGTTCATACCGGCCCGGCATGGATCTTTTCGTGATGGTGGTGCTCCGTGTCGTGCCATATTTTCTGGTCCCCAAGTCTGGCACGACTAGGCCTGTCAATGGGTCGGATTCGGACCGGATCGCAACTGATCCGAGTTCGATCCGATAACGAAATCCGAAAATCCGAATCCGATCTGAAATCTGACGGATCATGAAATAGGTGATCCGAATTCGATCCGATAGTGAAATCGGAATATCCGAATCCGATCCGATCCGTTCCGTTCCGATCACTTGTAAATTATAATGTGTATATATATATATATATATATATAATCGGACTGGATCGGATCTTTATCAGATCGGATCACTAAATATCCGAGTTCGATCCGATTATATTTCGGATCGGATCGGATCATTTTTATTCGGGTCGGATCACTAAAATCTTCTACCGAATTTGGTATTATCGGATCAGATCCGGATCATGATCCGGTCCGTTGACAGGCCTAGGCACGACACAACGCTAGGGCTGTAAATGAGCTGAGTCAAGCTAAGCTCAGCTCGGCTCAAGCTTGTAAAATTTGGACAAGGCAGGGCTTGGTTCAAGCTTGGTATAATTTTTTGGGCTCAGGCTTGGCTCGTGATGTGTGAGAGAGGGTCGTACCATGTGCATCAATGCATGAAAATGAGAGAGCGAGAGAGATAACAGAAGTATTTATATTAAAATAAGAGAAAAAAATGAAGAAGAAAAAAAAGCAAAAACCCAACGAGAGAGGGTTGTATTCTTACCTTAATGAGGATGAAAAAGTGAAGAAGCCTCCATTGTTACAAACTTAGAATTGGAAGCCAAGTCGTCACAAAGAAGATGATGGGAGAAGAAAAAGGGACACTAAATGATGGGTTTGAAAGTTATTTAGGGTATTTTGTCCTAACTATAGTCCATAGTTCATAAAGCGTTTAAAAAGTTAATTATTATTTACATCTTAAATTATTATTCTCATGATTTTAATTCGTTAAGTCTTAACTTAATAAATAAATAAATAATTATTTAACTTAAACACATTAAGTCTTTAACTTTGTTCTTAATGATTAGTATTGTATATATATATATATATATATATATTTATAATATATAAATTTATATATGACTAAGCCGTGCTTTAATTGCGTCGAACCTACCTAAGCTCAGCTCAAACTTGTTAAAATATAAGCCTTTTTTCGAACTCAGGCTCGGCTCACAAGCCTAAATATTGAGCTCATGCGAGCCAAGTCCGAGCTGAGATAGCTCTACATGGCACATGATTATTATCGTCCTGGCTCGGGCTTCCTGCTTTGCTTATATTTTGGGCAAAAATGAATCGTGTCTAGATCAGGCCGTGTCGTGCTGTGGGCTAAGATCCAAATCGGGCTGGACCCGCAAGTACGGCCTGACTCGTTTGTACATCACTAGGCTAAGTATAGAGCAGGGATACCAAAAAATAATAATAATGAATAAATAATTTTTTGTACCGAGTTGAATGGGATGAGTTGCACCAAAATGTGCTGTACTGCTTTTTAGCATCCTTCATTTCTTATTTGCTTTCCTTTTGCCTTTATTTCGAAGGCAGAAGCACATGATACTGTTTTTGGACAACTCCGGGTGAGATTGCTTTGGAATATAAGAGATTCAAATGGGACAAAGTCCATGAACTAAAAGGTAAAACCGGTGAATTGCACTTTGTTCAGTTTCAATTGCACAAGCTTTGCCACTAGGAGGTGCAACTAGGTTCGGTGTGGTTTGAGCTGACGTCAACCCAAGACCAAACCAAAATATAATAACACCAACCTAAAACCGAATTAAAACCAAATTTTAAATCGAATTGGAAAACCTATAACCAAACCAAATTAAATTAAAAAAAAAAAAAAAAAATACAAACCGAATTACTGTTTCGGTTTGGTTTGGTTTGACAGAGAACATTTAATGGTCTGAAGGAATGGCAACGGGTCGGGCCACAACCTAAATATAGTTGTACTTATACTCGGCCTAGCGCAGCTCGATCTTCAAGCTTTAAATATTTGCCCAAGCCAACAAATACTTATTATTTATTATTCTTTTAAAAATAATAAAATCAAAATTATAATTTTTAAACAAATTGAACAAATGGTAAAACTAGTCCAGTCCGGTCTACCTTCTTAGGTCTGACCATAAAAAAGTAGGTCTACCTTCTTAGGCCATAAGACCCAATAAGCACTTCTACTTATAGTGCATCGGTTGGAGATGAATCTCCAACCGATGTGGGACAATTTAGTGCGTACACAAACACAATGTCGGAGCGCACGACAGCTCTATGCGCGGGGCGCACGTGACAGCCCTATAGCACGAGGCGTGCGCTGCAGCCCATGCGCGGGGGATCGGGCATTGGTTTGGTTCAATTCGGTTTGGGTTTTGGATTGGTTCGATTTAACCAATGACTCAACCCAAAATCGAACCAAACTAATTCGGTTTGGATTTTTCTAACCATATCTATGCAATCCCAACCCAAACCAAACCAAAGTCAATTTGAATCGGTTCGGTTTCAGTTTAACCCGAACCGAGTTACACCCCTATTTGCCACTAGTAACAATTTAATAAGTTTTTAAGTTTCTAATGATACTCTTCCCCTAGTAATAATTGAAAGGGTAAACTCCACTTACACCCCTTCACCTTTCTGTCAGAAGCACTTACACTCCCTCACCTTTCAAAAACGCCACTTACACCCCCTGAGGTTTGCACTATAATGCAAAGACACCCCTTATGTTGACTTTCTATTTAAATATTAACAAAATATATATAAATTTATCATTTTAACCCTGTATTATTAAATCCCTACTCTTACAACCAAAACTACCCCACCACCACCACAACCACCACAACCCCACCACCTCACCACCACCACCACAACCACCACCACCACGCTACTTTCACCCCTAATACAGTAAACCAAAAACCGAATCAAATCGAAATATGAACTAAAGTATAAAACCGAAAACCAAATCAAATCAAAATAAATTTGGCTTTTCGGTTCGGTTTGATAAAATTAATGTTATTTTATGTACTAAATACACACATACACATAAAGCACATATATATACATATATAGATATTTGCATATTAATCTAGTTCGGCTCGATTCAATTTACATATATTTAGTTAAGTTTAGTTCGGTTTGGTTCAATTTTTTTATAAGGGAAATGATGAAGAACATCTTAGGTTAGGCACAAAGGTAAGGTTCATGAATGCTTATAATTTGGTTGCCCTAATGGCGTCCCGTTAAAGCATTTTGTTTATATATAATCACAAAACCATAATTATAACCAATGTAGATCATTATATCTTTCTAGTGATGTACATACACGACCCGATTATTTATCGGGTTCTGCCGTGTCTAATTTTTGGGTCTGAGGCTGGCCAACCCGGGCTTTGTGCTTTGGGTCTTGTGTTTGTGCAGTGTCGTGTCGTGAGCCATGATTTTCAGGCTCAACACGACCCAAATTGTACCAGTTCGGGTTGACACGTGTGGCCCAACCCGTTTGTATATCCTCATCTCTTTGAGATGACAATGGAGTGGGTTAAACTGGTAATCCACCTTCCCTTGATGGTTAGGGTTTAATAGCCCTTTGACGCCCAACTCAAACATGTCCCTTGTTGTCATTCACCTATAAATTAATCATATATGTTATATATAAAAATTTATACATTTTTTAAGTAAATATTTTTATAGAGTATAA
Organism: Pachysandra terminalis; assembly: GCA_031762675.1. Taxonomy (NCBI): domain Eukaryota; kingdom Viridiplantae; phylum Streptophyta; class Magnoliopsida; order Buxales; family Buxaceae; genus Pachysandra; species Pachysandra terminalis. Next base: position 12,164 of record JAUPMG010003588.1, on the reverse strand, counting down.
TTTAATTTTAAAAAAAATATTACTTTTAAGATAATCTACATCCAGAGTCAAACCCGCCCCGCCCCGACATTGTTAGGAGCGATGTTTGAATTAGGTAGGTTCCTTAAATGGCGGGTTAGAATTTGTCAAAACCCGCTCCAAACTCGTTTAGGCCAGCATGTTTGAACTAACGGACCCGAATCCTTTTTTTTTTTCTACACTATTTTGAATTCAAATCCTCGATCTACACCATTCAATCAGTGGGCCCCACCTCAAATGGATAATGCTCATGGAGGATGGTAAACCTCAACTCCACCATGTAAGATCTCCATAAATATTGGAAAAGGATAAAAAGGGAAAAGGAAAAGAAATCAAAAAAAAAATTAATAATAATAAATGGGACCCTGAACTCTCGAAAACCGACCGTTTGGGCTGACACATTTTGACCGTTACCAACAGGTTTTAAAGATTTCAAAAACTTCTTCCCCCGCTTTACTACCCACCGTCCGTTCTCATCCAATCAACGGTTCAGATTCCCCTGAAATCATTCCCAGATCGCTCGCAATCTTCTCCCCTGTTCTTTGGATTTCTCTTGTTTGTTCCAACTCCTGTTCAGCTACTACTACTCCTCAAGAGACTTTCCGGCTAACTTTCCGGCAACTTTTTCAGTTTCTGCAACTAGGGTTAAGAAGAGATTGCAGGCCATGCTTGAATAGCAAAGTTTTTCTCTCCCTTTCTTTAACTAATTCGTTCTGGTTTTTCCGTATAATGCCAGTTTCGACTCGGTCACAGTTCTTGGGAAGCCAAGATGAATCTACTACTACAAACCCTAGAACAAGATCAAGGATCGATCAAGAAGTGGGTGCTTCTCCGCTTTGGAATCCTCACCACGGGTTGAAAGAGAAGATGAGAGCTCTGACTCTCCTATACGAGCAACAGAAACAGGCAGCTGCTGCCCTAAAGAACCAGTCTCTGAGGTCCGATGACCGGAGATTCTCGACTCACCGGAGTGCAGAGCTTCTTCTCAGTCCTGGTAAGAGAGATGAGAAAGAGAAAGAGAAAGAGAAAGAATCGAAGAAGATCGGACTAGTGATGAAGGAGAACGAAAAACCTAATTGCACAGTCACAAGAACTTTTGTTTTTCCACGGACGAATTCAGTGATTCCGGAAGATGCTAAAGAGAACGCGATTGGGATCGATCGGATCGTAGGGTTTTCGTGCCCTAGAAAGGGGGTGATCTCATCTACTGTAGCGAGGAAGCTCTCATTGGGAAGTTTGGCTTCTCAGTCTGAACCAAGAGGCCTTGTGGGGACTAAAACCACGCAGGAAATGGAGACGATTTCGGAGAATGCCGGTCTCGGTAGTCGGATTCTTGTTTTCGTGAGGGTTCGGCCTATAGCGAAGAAGGAGAAAGACGCCGGATCGAGGCCTTGTGTCCGGGTTGTGAACCGGCGGGACATTTATCTCACCGAGTTTGCGACGGAGAACGACTATCTCCGGCTGAAAAGACTCCGGGGACGCCATTTCACCTTCGATGCTTCGTTTCCTGATTCAACTAGCCAACAGGAAGTTTACTCCACAACGTGAGTTCTTCAGAATTAGGTTCTCGAACTTTCCCCCAAATTTATAGTGCTCTTCTAAAAAGAACCAGTCGTTTGCATTTTCTAGTTAATTTTGTTTTCCAATGAAGTTCAAGAGAATTGGGGATTTTTATCTGAATTTGCAGAACGGCGGAGCTCGTCGAAGCCGTCTTGCAGGGGAGGAACGGATCGGTGTTCTGCTACGGCGCTACCGGAGCTGGAAAGACTTACACAATGCTGGGTACAGTGGAGAACCCAGGAGTTATGGTATTGGCAATTAAGGATCTTTTTGCCAAGATCAGGCAGAGGAGCTGTGATGGAAACCATGTGGTTCACCTGTCCTACCTCGAGGTTTATAACGAAACCGTCCGGGATCTTCTCTCCCCCGGAAGACCTCTGATTCTCAGAGAAGATAAGCAGGTTGGTTCTCCAATTCAAGAACTAAATAATCTCAAATCAAGAAATCAAGAAAAAACCTAAACTAGGCCAAGACTTTTTTTTTCCCTTTCTTGTTTGCAATCTGAAATGATGAACTGAGGAAAAAAATGGTCCAAAATTTTCAGGGGATTGTAGCAGCAGGCCTTACTCAATACCGAGCTTATTCGACAGATGAAGTATAATTCTTTCTCTTGTATCAGATTATACTGTTTTGGTTAAAATTTAGGGGCATGAGGAGAGTTGTTTTATGATTTTTAACAGGTAATGGCATTGCTTCAACAAGGAAATCAAAACCGGACCACAGAACCGACTCGTGTCAATGAGACTTCTTCGCGTTCTCATGCCATTCTACAGGTAGTTTCAGAGATATATATATCTTATTTAATTGCTTCTGTAGTTCTAATGGAGTTTGTACTGATCATGTTACAGTAAAAATAAAAAGGAAAATTTTGTTTTTATTTTTATTAATGATTTTTTCTCTTTATCACCCAAAGGAATTGTGACAGAAAAAGCATTTTTTGCCCAAAATACTTCTTAGAAATGCAACCAGGAGGAACCAAAGCACTGCACGCTGTTCATCTAATGCCTTCTGGTATTGGATTTGATGGGGTCCCATATCATTATAGTTATCGACAACTCAACGACTGAAATGGGATTTTTGCCGAAAGATAATCTTCACTTATTCTGATAAATCTCCCTAATCTCTGCCTTGAAACAATCAGGTAGTGGCTGAATACCGAGCGAAAGATGCTTCCATGAACGTTGTCAACCGCGTGGGGAAGCTATCGCTGATTGATCTTGCTGGATCAGAAAGAGCCCTTGCGACTGACCAGAGAACACTCAGGTCACTAGAGGGTGCCAACATCAACCGCTCCTTACTTGCTCTGAGCAGCTGCATCAACGCTCTTGTTGAGGGGAAGAAACACATCCCTTACCGTAATTCCAAGCTCACTCAACTCCTCAAGGACTCTCTGGGAGGAGCTTGCAACACTGTCATGATTGCTAATATCAGCCCCAGCAATCTATCATTTGGCGAAACTCAGAACACCCTCCATTGGGCTGATCGAGCCAAGGAGATCCGAACCAAGGTTCATCATCATCCTCTTAGACTCTCCTCAGTTTCCTCCACGATTGATCTATGTTAAAAGAATCTGATACTATTGCAGGCATGCCATCCAAATGAGGAAGTACTAGAAATACCAGAATCTGAGACCGATCAGGCCAAGCTGTTACTAGAATTACAGAAAGAGAACTGTGAACTACGAGTTCAACTGGCACAACAGCAACAGAAGCTACTAGTTGTTCAGGCGCAGTCGTTGGCAGCGAATTGCTCTCCAACCCCTTCATCGGTCACCTCTATTCTGTCCACTCCGGCGTCTTCAGTCCAAGTGAACGAGAAACGGCGAGCCAGGTCCATATTGGGTGGGAATTGTTTCAACACACCACAACCCAAGAAGAGGGGAGCTGAGGAGACTGTCCGAGAGCTTCGACATACTGTGAAGGCATTAGAGGCAGAGATGGAAAGAATGAAGAAGGAACATGCAATGCAGCTAAAGCAGAAGGAAGATTTCATCCGTGAGTTATCACGGAAGAGTGCAAAATCACCAGGAGTGGTGGTAGGTGAAGGGACGAAGAGGGTGGTTACAAGGGCAAGTTTGCGACCAAAGGATTCGTCAACTGGGGGCGAGTTGAGAAGCCCGAGTCACCGGTTTGTGTCGCCAGCACCGGCGGCTAAAAAACGTAGTTTCTGGGACATAACCACTGCTAACAGCCCATCAGTTGTAACGTTAAATGGACGAAAAACTAGAAGCCATGCCATCCCTGAACCTGCACCAGTTCCTTCAATGCTTCTTCAGGTACAGTGACTTCCTTTCATTGCCATCCCTTCCCCAGTTTTTGAATGGTATACAAGTAGTAGCATCATTCAAAGGAGCATAGCTTAAGAGATCATCTAGGTTAAAAGTAAACTTCATCACATGATCCCCAACCATTCAATATATGAACTTTTCATATATAATTCATTGTGTTCTTGTTCTCAATATTTCTAAAACAGTGACTTCCCCTTCATTGCCATCCTTTCCCCAGTTTTTGAATGGTAGACAAGTAGTAGTAACATCATTCAAAGGAGCATAGCTTAAGAGACCATCTATATAATTCAATATATGGACTTTTCATATATAATTCATTGTGTTCTTGTTCTAAATTTTTCTGAACTGAGCTAGACAATTACCATGATACTCTTTTACCTTTTAATTACTGGGGGGGGGGGGAGGGGGGAGACACTCCTCCAATCTAGATCAGTTTAGAAGAATTTAGAACAGTATTATTTATCTTTCTTTTTTCAATTTTTCCCCTTCACTCCTCTGGCCAAGACACTACTTTCTTCTTGTTTTGTTTTCGTCTTTTCTTTCTTCAAAATATGTACGTATATATCCCTCTAGACTTCTCTTTTTTCTTTAATCTCTCTCTCTCTCTCTCTCTCTCTCTCGCTCATGTATGTATGTGAATTCTTTCTTTCTTCTGTAACTAATGCAGCTTGCATATCCATGTTTCTGGTTTGTGTTGATGCTTGGACCACATATCATAAATTATGCCGTTCAGCCAGGATTTGCTCGTCAAAGGCCCGAACCTCCGAAGCGATAGAAGAAGAGCAAGAAGACAAGAAAAGATAATACAAGGAAGATAAACAAGATGAGAAGACAAAGGTGGGGGTGTCCTTTGTGGTTTTTCTTCCTTGCCACATTCTCTCTACTCAAGCTGGTGTTTGTATGATGAAGAAGAGATTGCTTATATCTCTCATACAGTCGACCAAAACCCCACAAAGGATTGTGTTCGACAAAGGATTGTGTTCCTTATTGTGTTTTTATTCCCTAATTTATTTCCTCACTTGAGTCTAGATGCTATGAGCTAATCTTTTATTAACTCATTATTGAAAAGCTCCTTGTAACAGATTGTTGGGAGACAAATTTGTGCAGAAGTGTCTTTGAAGCAAGGAGGAAAATAGATCTACTGCAGATTTCTGTTGGGATTTTTTTCTAATTTTTCAACATTAATGCTTGTTATGCACAAGTTTCACTTGCAACAAGGCCTTAGATCTTCTTGTGTAATAACAAGTTTACTGAATGAGAATTGTGATCTTGGTGCAGTTGAAACTTCAGTTAACACTTATATCATAGACAACAATAATAATTTAGTGGGAAAATCATAAATTCAGTGAAGAGAAACTCTAGCTAATATACAAATTGTCATTGACCATTTTAAGATTCAAAAATGAACCTTCAAGTGGGGATATAGCAAATAAGGATTTCAACTAATTCTGCCCTTTGTGTATTAATAGCCTTAGCCAAGGTTTAAAGTCTCGGGAACGGGGTTCGGACCGGTCTTGGTTGATCCTGGTCCGGATCGGCAATACCATCCGGTCCGGATCCAGTACAAAAAGTGGACCAACCATTTTTTTTTTAAATTAATTTTTTTGGATCGGCCGAACCGGAGGTACTGGATCGACAATACCGGTTAGGCCAGTCCAGATCGATACTGGTTTAGACTGTCTAATTTATAAATTAAAAAAAAAACATTGGACCGGTTGTACTGGTGCCGGTATTGGTTGTACCGGTCCGGTCCAAAGCCTCACAATACAACAGTTGTATCGTGGCTTGGGACCAGACTGATCCCAGTACGGACCGGATCGGTCCAATGCTTAAAACCCTGGCCTTGGCCCAACTCTATCCAACCCAAATACCCGACCTCCATTTGGGCTGGTTGGGTCGACTACCCGTAGCCTATTATGTAACAACAGAAGCATATTTAATATATTTTTTGGGATAAACAAAAGCTTATATGGGATATTGTGTGCAAAAGCTCCATATTTGAGCCTGACAATTCTTTAGGCTACGTTTTCCCCGGCTTATACAAGTGCTTCTTTGAGTTTATAGCTTATTAAAGCACTTTTTAAAATTACAAGTGTGTTTGGTAACACCTAATGGGTAAGTTCCTACCCATGAGCAGTAGAGGAAGGTTACCCAATTTAGGGGTGGCAACGGGCCGGGCTCAAGTCGGGCCACAATTTACAAATAAGATCTATTTTGTGGGCTCAAGCTCGGCCCAGCCCGAGCTTCAAGTTTAACAGTGTGTGCCCAAGCCCTCCCATGGTATCCATGTGTCACCCCTGAGCCCAAGCCTGTCCATGTTTGTTCAGATGGGACAAAAATAATATTCTATTTTATTTCTGCTAGGATTCGAACTCAGGGCTCCACGAGCATAATATGAACTTCTCACCACAAAGCTATAGTCACAAGAACATGAGTTATAGTCACTAATAATCCCAAACTGGGTCGAACCGGACTAATTTAATATAAACCTAAACTCAGTCTGAAAAATTGATCGGGCCTTAAATTTTAGACCGCGCGCGATCCTACGGGCTACTTGCCCAAACATAAGGCCCGGCTGATCGGGTCGGGTGGGTCACCTGGCCCATTGCCACCCCTATTACTCACAAGGAGAAGCTGCTGAGAGCAGCTTCTCTTATCACTTATGCGGAAGACTGTTTCCAAACTTTAGTAATATTTTCATAATACCTATTTTACCCCTAAACTTCTATAAGCACTTAAATAAACGTATTTACCAAATCCTATTTCTTCAAGTAAGCAACTTATTTCTAGTGTGGATAAGTGCTCCCATTGAGTCAATTATCCAATAAGTGCTCATCCAAAAGCACAAGCCGGACCAAACACAGCCTTAAGATTAAACAAATAAGCTTGTACTAATAAATGTGCTTTAGAGGAAGAAGATACAAATAGAAAAGAAATGGAAATGGCCCACCAACACTAGACCACCAACTTTACCAATCCAGACCAGTACCGACTATACCAATTCGATCCAAAACCTTACGATACAATTGTTGTTTCATGGCTTGAGACTAGACCGGTCTGTCCAATTCCAATACGGACCGGGTCGAACCGAAACTTTAAACCTTGGTACCAAGTCCACCCACCCTAATTTTTTCATAAGATCTATGAGAATGGATGGTTTTTGATGAAGCAATTAACTCTTGAATTAAAACATCTAAAAGAATTCCATCCTATCAAACAAGGATTAATTTTCTGACACACATAGCATCCCACAAGATTCTTCATTAAAGTGTCATTAATCACTCATTGAGACAATTATTTATATAGCAACATTTGGCTGCCCAATGACCCCATCCCATGCATTTATTGAAGAAATTATAGCTGAAAACACCCAAATCAAATGAGTTATGAGCAGAGCTTTTCTAGGCCATATAGCTTTCAATGTTTGAAAAAACCTTCAAAGGTGAGAATCCCATTGGATTTGCTTGTCCCAGCTGTGACCAACAACCTCTGAAACCCCTTCCTGTGCTTTTGTTTCTTTATCTACAGTGAAAAGTGTAAACCAAAGCCATGAAACTAGGAAGAGACTAGAGAGAGAGAGAGAGAGGTAAAGCTCAACAAAAGCAATGTCATTGGGAGTTGAAAGCATGTGATCAGATGTACAGAGACACTAGAATTCAATCACTAGACCATCTTAGTACCTGCATTGCACTATTGCTCATATCATTGTTCAAAAGCAAATTACTAATATTAGGGTTTAATTTATTGCATAGTGATTGAATGAGGCAAATGATTAGTAACAATGATACATACCATATGATGGGGCAATGAAATCATCTGTTAATATGAGTTGGTTTACACTCCAACATAAGAAATTTCTCATTTGAATGACAAATCATGGGAGATTTGTCATTTGTTTCTTAAATCAAAAGTAATGCAATGCAACAGATTATGATCATTGCCTCCCATTTATATCAATCTTTTGACCTAAATGATCTCAAACCTTTGAGACTGTCGATCAGGATCAAACAATAATAATAAATACAAATATCAAAACAATGCACACAGATATACGTGATTCAACAAAGCTTACGTCCACGAGAGAAAAGAAGTTTCCACTATATTAGAAAAAGAATTAGGTTACAACTTATATTCCTACCCGATACTGCAACGGACGGAACCCCCAACCAACCCTATGGTACTAACCCGGCACAAACGAATTACCTACTATGGATTGGGTCCCAACCCAATCACATAAAGGGATGTTTTGTTACAATGTCCTTGAAATATTGCAAAATTTTATAATCAATCCAAATATTACCCAAAATTATGTAACTACATGGTTTTTTTTTTTCAGGATTTCAGCTTTAAGTGCTACCTCAAGACCAAAATTTCAGAATTTTTGCTACTTAAAACTATGGAACAGTCCAAATCTGTAAGGAAATTTCATAATAACAAGGCAGTTTAGGATTGAAAGAGCAATATGGGACAAAATAGGAAGATATTGATGTTTTGCACTTGGAAGTTGCCTCTTGCTTTCACAAGAAGAAGAAAATGAAAACCTATACCTTTCATAAACTTAGATATACCCCTCACCCCCTAAATGCTCTTCCTCTCAAACTATCTCAAGATTAACAAAACATCTTACTGATCATATAACCCAAATCCCAATTACCCCTAGAAAGAAAGAAAAAGATCAGAAAAACACCAATGGAGAGACTCAAACTTCCATTTCCATGTCTCAAGGGTTAAACAAGTAGTAATAAACTAAGCAGCTCAGACTCTCCCCAGCAAGCTTAGACTCTAAGCAGATAAATGCTCAGTTCAGGACCTCCATTACCATCTGGATTCATCATATAGAATGCCTCAGAGTCTTTAGACCCCACAATCCGCTCGAACTTAGCTCTCATATACATAAGTTCACCCTCGGACCCAGCTCCATTACCCGGCAAAACGCCAGCACCCATTGAAATTGGCTCCACAGCCTTCAATACCTTCCATTCTTCCGGCCCGCATTCGCGCCTCATTGCGAACCCATACTTCTTACCATTACAATATGTCCTCCAAAGGGGCTCCTCCAACAATTTCACCCCTTTCTTCTCTACCTTCTTATCACACTCCAACGCAATTCGAACCAACCCGGACGCCATTTCTCGAACTAATCCGTTGGTTGGTGTGGCAAATTCAATCAGAAAGGATGGATGCAACTTGGGATCCTCCTGAAATGCAAAATGCACATGCCCGCGCCGATACCCGAAAAGGGTACCGACTACTCGGGTACCAAGACCCGACGAGAGACGTGACCGGTGCTTGGCAAGGGCGGTAAGCACCGATCGGAACTTGGAAACTGTCACAACTGCCAGTTTTTTCTTCGGCACCGACACCGAACCCATTGGTGCTGGGGCTGAACCCTCCTTAGTACTACCTTGTTCCTTGTCCTCAAAAAAATGTGAGGAAGAGTTGGCTGTTAAAACTTCCTCTTCATCATCTCCATCACCCAGTTTCCTTCTCCAATGAAAGTGCCTCTTGGAGGAGTCATGAGGGTTCTTAACCATGATTGTCTTCATCTAAGAAAGTAAAGCAAAGATGGGTCAAAAGAAAACAAAGCTTGGGGGAGATTCTGTTTTCAATCTCTTTTGTGGGATGTGTGGGCTCCCTCATAATCTCATTTATTCTTTGCTTCTAGTCTTTTTCTCAGCCTGCTATAGTCCTGAGGAATGCTGCAAGAATCCTAAAAAAGGAAGGTAAGCAGCCCCACCAAACTGCATAGAAAAAAGGGAAAAAAAGAATAGAGACCCAGAAAAAATAAGAGAGACAGACAGAAACAAGAGAGACTATGTGAACAAAGATAGAGAGGGACTCCTGAAACAGAATAGTGGAATCTAAGGAGACAAAGTCCTTGTTATTTCTTTTTCTTGTGGGGTAGAGAGTGAAAGGGGAGGCTTGACCAACTCTTCTGACTTGCATTGGAAACAATGAAGTAGAGGTAACACCAACCTTACCCAACACCAACCTCCTCTCTCTAGTCTCCTATGAGTCCTCACTTTGGTCCTTCTACTGCTACCAGCATCAAAGTACAGACAAACCCAGAGAGACTTACCATGTCATTCCATGTTTTTGATTGTCTCTGAGCATCAGGGGGTGGCATTGTTGGAGTAAGAATTTGGAATTATCCAATTCCAGACTGTCCTGTACGTGTGAGTGTGACCACTCTCTAGATCATCAAGAACAGTTTCAAGAGACTACCATCAAATCCCTGCAAATCCAAACTGAACCTGTTCCACATAAATGACCTCCTATTGTCAAGGATTGCGCAAACAACATGTAATAGTCACCTTTTCTCTCTCCAAAATAGTAGTAGGTGTTAGGAAATCTACAAAATACAAATTAAAACCCATTTGATGATTAATTTTACTAATCTTATGTTCTTATTTGGTCCTTGAGGGTAAGGTTTAAAGTCTTGGGACCGTCCGGTCCAGTACAAAAAGTGGATTACCTGTTTAAAATTTAAATTTAAAAATTGACCGGCAGTATCGGACCGGTTCAGATCGATACCTGTAAATTAAAAAAAAAAAAAAATACCAGGTCAGTTGTACCTTCCAATCCAGAACCTCAAGATACAACTGGTGTATCATAGCTTGGGGTCAGAGCAGTCCTGGCAGATCCCGTTACGGACCGGATCGGACCGATCCTTTAAACCTTGCTTAAGGCAACCTATAGGTGAATCTTTAGGGTGCATCATATATGTCCACATGGGACAAGCAATTTTCTTTTCGTCTCTAAGCCATTTACTAGTTTACTAAAGGCCTGTGGAATAAGTTGGATAAGACAATATTATAGCTTCTATATGAAACCTACAAAATTCACAGATCAACTACCAATAACCAAGAATCAACAACTGAAGCAAATTTGTAAGAACTCACACCAATAGATACCTACTAGGTCTATGACTTCAAAATAAAACTAACAATATATGGTAAGTACACATGATACCTTTAAAGGTCAAAAGAACTACATCAGATTACATCAGGGTGACCCAAAATGAAGCTCAAAACTGAGGCAGATAGGTGAACTTCAAAACTGCCCTCCCTTGTAGGTTGGTTCCCATAATGGAAGGGCTTCCTAGCAAGGTGGTTCTCCGTCATTCCTCATTTCTCAGAACATCTCAGTTCTTCTATGCGCATAAGAACAGAAAAAATAATGAAACAAAACAAAAGAAATCCCAAAAAAGGATAATCAGATATAGATAATCAATCACAAACATTATAATGTTACTACATCTAGCATCATATTTTTCCGGGAATTGTGTTTCAATCTCCCTTGTCAAAAAGAAAAAGAACCATAGCATCAACAGGGGAGAAGAGGGAAGCATGTCTATCTTCAGCAATGATGCCAAGTTAAACTTACGGCTTGCGCCACAAATGAATAAATAAAAAAGTTCACAACTAGCACAACATCGAACATGACTAGGAAATGAATCTTCTGCTGCATCAATTACCTCGCAAGGCCATCTGCTTTGAATAACATCCTAAGGCTACTTCAAGTATCTATTTTGTATCTGCAGCTGACTTAAAATCAAATATAAATTACACTGGTGCGCCATTCACCTCCTATTATGATGGTGATGGTGGCTGTGTCTGTCCTTACTCTGTAATGATATATCAGAGGTCAGAAAAGGCGGGCTCTCATATGACCACCTCTCACAACCGGTACTGTAATGTTGTGGGGACTGCCGTCTGTTTGGAGATGGGTATGGTATTTGACTATAGGGGCTCTGATTGGGGGAGCCATCATGGACCAAAGGACTCTTCCTTCCTCTATCAGACAGAGACCTTCCTAGACTTGGGCTCCTTGGTATTGGAATATTACTTCTTGGACTGTAAGACTCGCTTGCATATTTGGGATCATGACCACTGAACCTCGGTGTATAATCAAACATGGAGGGACTGACTCCGGGGTCACAGCCAGGGGGTCCATCTTCTCTATAATCCCTAGACCACCTCCGATCAAGGATGTTATTTTTGCTGACGTCTGATGAATGACTCGACCTGTGGTGCAACCGGCTCCTAGACCCATCAAAACTTGAAGGTCCTGGTGAAGCAGTCCAGCGTCTTTCATCTGCATTCTCCGGGATTGCAGCATTTATTCCTGGAAATTCAACACTCATCTTTTTCCGTTGCTCAGGGTCATTCTTTTCAAGGATTTCCCCATCTTCTTGTTCTTCCTGAGTTTCCTCATCACCGTATATTGTAATCCCTGAAGGTTGATCCTCATCTTCCGCTTCTAACAAATGCCAACAAGGGTGTAAGGAAATATCACT
>JAUPMG010003577.1:0-16026 GCA_031762675.1 Pachysandra terminalis | reverse complement strand
GTGTGAAGACATCAGCTTGAAGACTGAAGACGTGGACCACTTCATCCGTTTCCTAAAATTAAGGGAAACGGTTAACAGAACAATTATATTCTAATTCGTAACCGAACAGTTACTTCGGAATGATGAATAGTAATTTTCAAATTAATATGAATTTAAATAGATAATGAACAGTAGAATCCAAATCATGAATTCGAATATTCTAGGAGTCACTTTTTCAACTTTTCTTTTAAACCTCTGTTTTCTTCAATATTAACATTTCACAGCCATGTTAATATAAAATTCTTTAAATACACACACACACACACACACACACATATATATATATATATATATGTGTGTGTGTGTGTGTGTGTGTGTGTGTGTGTGGGTGTTAACTAGAAAAAATTGGGAAGCATCATTGAATAAAAACATTTTAAAGTGGATATCACTAGAAAGAGTTCGATGAAAGTTCCAATAAATCCATTTGTGTTAGAAACTGATATATAAAGATCAACAGATATCCACTTAAAAAAATATATACGCTAAAAGATTTTAAATCCCTAAAAATGAGGAAATTTAGTCTCTTCAAAGGCACAATGGCAAATTCTTCTACAGGATCTCCTTTGCTTAATGTATTTGATCCCCTTTTTCATCCAAACGTTGCATGATAAAGTGAAAAAAACCTTTTCTAATAAACGGTTATAATCGGTTATGCAAGTAGATTTCTGTCAACGGCTAAGTACAAAGTAATTTGATCTAATGATCTAAATTAAAATATGACACAATGCGTCTTTTTAAGGGAAGCATAGAAGAATGTACTCTATTTTTATCTAGTAATTTTGTTATGGCAAATTCTTCCATGCGATCCCCTTCTTTTATGTATCATGCTTCCTTGTTTGATCCAACAAAAATTTGAGCAATGCAGGGTCAAGTGAGAAACCTTCTATGCTAAAAAGATAATGTTTTAAGTATATAACCTATCGGTTATCTAACAAACTTTTTATCATGGTTTAGGAAGCAAAGTGATTTGACCTAACTGCTGGAAAAAAAAAAGCATTTTAAGGAAGGCACAGTTTACATGCTACACTAGTTATAAAACTAAAACAAGTGAATTCTTACCGATTAGGTCCCTTTACATGTATATAACTTTTTACTTTTACTTTTACCCAGTTTAATTCACATGTCTATAGATTCTATACTAATTTGCAACAACTAACATTGTCTATATGCCTCGTTATGAATGTGAAAAGAAAATTACCGCTGTGTGAGGAGAAAATATTGGTTACGTCTCACATTTTGAATGTGAAAAGAAAATTATTGCGAAATTTCTTAACTTTTCTTATTTACATATTAGGATCATTCCCCCTACAAATAGCTAGGACATTAGAGAGGAGAGGGTAAAGAGAAGGGAAAAGACCATGTAATCCAACAGGGAATGCCAAGACTAGAGATGCACTAGACAAATAATTTCATAAATTGAATTCAATCAAAACAAGCATATCCATAATGGGGATTCCATAAAAATTTCTGAAAAGATTAATGTTGACAACATAAATGTACAGAATTCATCTTTTACCAGAAAGCTGAACTTTAAGCGCAAAATAATAGTCCCATTTCGATAATATTACCTCATCAAGTGGTTTCTCGAATTGGAGATTCACACTCTCAGCATGAGCACGCATAACAGGAACTCGTATACAAGTAGCAGTCACCTTGGCATTCATGTCATTCTGCAGTGAAATTTAGAAAACAGGCATATTAGAGAACATAGATTTACTGCATCTATCAGTGAAGGAAAATACATAAGAATTATCCAGTTCAACAGAATCTGGAGAATTAGAAAATATAAGATCGTCTCATACTTACCCAGATTTTTCTTGTTTCCTTCACTAGTTTCATTTCCTCTTCATTATACCCATTTGAGAGAACAGATGCATTGTGTGAGAACAAATTAAATGCATACTACACAGAGAGCAGTTGGGGAAAAATGAATCCTGGTAGCAAAATTGGTATAACTATCTCACACATCAAGCAAGGAAAAACATCGATCCAACAAATATACCTGTTGATTAAAAATCCTACACGTAGGTTGTTTTCCTTCCAGGACCTTATACAGAAAAAATATAGAAATATCAATTCCATAACTACAGAGATGATGTATACACCCACTTTAGATGGATACCAAACAAAAACATATTTAGAAAAAAAATAAAAAATAAAAAGTAAATAATGGAAACCTCACGAGTCTGCAGCTCAAGCTCTTCCATTGCAGCAGCACCAGCACCGCTAGCTGCCTGGTATGTGCTAACAACCATTCGTATCACCTTGTATATACACATGCCACACAAGGAACATTAGCAGGACAACAGTAATTATTCCATTCATGTTAAACTTACACCTGGCTATACCACTCAGTTAGACGTCCACTAGAAAGAGTAGCAAAGTTTCACTACAAAGCATTTACGAATATATGTGTACATATAGTTACATAAACATGTGTATGTAGGGTGCCAACTGGTCCGACGGGTCCAATTAGTCCAATAATCAAACCCTATTATATGTAACAGTTCCAGGTTTTGATGGTTCTGGGTATGTAGATATCACCACTAGTCTCAAAACCGAACCTGCAATACCAGTCGGGTACCTGATACTTGGTATATAATGTACTTATAACGCATAAGAGATTATTCTTAATTAGTTTTGACTTGAAAGTTGTAAGGGTTATTTAATGTATTTCCAAAGCATAATAGTTGGTGGTGATGAACATGTTACAAGTGACAATGGACCACGATCAAAGATGATGGTAGTGATGTTACTAAAGGTGGTGGAGGTGGTTACACATGTTGGTGATGGCTTTGATAAAATAAAATGAAAAAAAAAGAATTTCAGTGGTGTTGACTCTACTCGATCTTGATTTTCTGGAAAATGACATGCACAATTTTGAAAGGTATGTCATTTTCTAGAAAATTGCGTCATTTTTGAAAATTAAATACATGTGCATATCATTTTACATTGAAACAAACACTCAGGAAAATACATTTTCCACTGAAAATATTTTTGGTATCCTATTTAACATTGAAACAAATAGAGCCTTAGTTCAAAACCGTATTCCTAATCAATGAGAAATATGCAGATTGAATATGCACCTTGGCATGGCGATGGAGAGGTGTTACAGCCATCAAGCAAATGATAGTTGAGCAATTTGGATTGGCAATGAGAGCCCCTTTTCCAGAACCAAGCTTAATGTGAGCCATGGCATCTGGATTAACTTCTGGGATAACAAGTGGGACTGCTTCATCCATCCGAAATGCAGAGCTGTTATCTACGACAATGGAACCACAATTTACCGCAACAGGCCCAAACGCCTTACTTATAGATCCTCCAGCACTAAAGAGAGCAATATCAATGCCATTGAAACTGTCTTGATTTAGTTCTTCAATGATATAATCCTTGTCCTCAAAGGTGAGGTGTTTCCCAGCAGAGCGTTTGCTTGCAAGCATTCTGATGTTTCGATAAGGAAAGTCTCTGTTAGAGAGGACTTGGAGGAACTCTTGGCCAACTGCACCACTTACACCAACGACAGCTAGAGATGGTCCATCTTCCTTGAGACTCATTCGCACAATAAAGTCATTTCTTCTTCTAATATTGGAAATGGGAGTAAATGTAGGACCACTACTGAAATGGTGGTGACTCCGTGCAACAGCAGCAGCCCTCATTTTTCTTAAATTTCCAACTAGATCATCAAAGTAATGGCAATGAGCATCATTGGGGTAACCATAAATCATCAAGTTTTTATTACATATTCAAATACGGATGCAACCATAGAAGAGTGCCATATAATGGGCCTCTAGATAAAAAGATTCAGTATCTATTAGTCTTACAAAGACCTGAGTTTCCATTTCAAATATCAATGCCAGCCTCCCTTGGAAAGGTTTTCACGCCTTCTGTTTTCTTCTATCATTAAACCACAAAGACAAAAGAAAATTTCCAGTTTTAGAGAAAAATATCCGTACATTTTATATAAATTGGAATGCCTAAATGTTCCTTTTTTTTTCAAAATTATTTATTTGTCTTTTCTTTATTCTTTGCATTCTGATTTAGTTCTTATTCCCTAGATTATATTCAAGAAAAGAATTCATTTTGCTTTTAGGATTGGCACTTTTTTTCTAATAAAGAAAATTTTCGGATTTATTAACAAAAGAACATGGTTTATGCTTTTTATGCATTTTTCTTGGCATCTACGTTCTTTCTGTTTGGGAATTTCTGAGACTACCAGATACCATTGTCTCTTTTGGGTAAATGCCTTAGCAACTTAAGGAAAAAATCCACTAAAAGACTTTACAAGCTAACATGCTTGGTTGTTTGATAACTGAAATCCAATGTTTCTATCTTGCTTCGAGATTAAAGCTGATTTTTGTTGTAAACCTATATTTTTTTTTATATTATACCAGAGATGGTGCATGCACTGGCTTACTGACTGCCATTTGGAGCCAGCTCGTTCAACCACAAGTACTGGGGAAACTGCCTTAGCTTTTTCATTATTTATTTCCAAATATGTTATCTTAGTGAATCTTAACATCACTCCAAGGAGCAATGAGATCAACTAGAGCTCCTTTGTAGGTAAATTGAGACTAATATCAATATCAGAAGCTCAAATTAAGGCCATTATGAGCTTAAGGATTGCTACCAACATGAATATAATGCAGATACAATACTCAAACAACTACATTATGCAAAACAAAAATGTCTAAACAAATCTCCATAATTTCACATTCTTCTGTGGATGTTTCAAACAAATACATAACCAAATATATAAGCTGAAACTAAAGGAATAAGAGGGAACAAAACTCTTAACAAGTAAAGAAAACCTAATTCATTAAACCATAAAAAAAAAAAAAGAAATCTACAAGAACAGTAAGAGAAATCAAGTTAATTAAAAAATTGTTACATCAAAGAACGGAATCTTTTGTGATAAAATCCAAAATCACTTATGCTGCTTCTCGTCTAGGATTCAAACACAACGGAGAGAGAGAGAGAGAGAGAGAGAGACAGAGAGAGAGAGGCGTGTAGGGTTTTGCTAAGGTTTTGAAAGTCGAAGCGCTTACCGTAGGGCGTGGTACGGGCTTCGACTTTCAAAACCTTAACAAAAACCTACACGCCTCTCTCTCTCTCTCTCTCTCTCTCCGCTATGTTCGAATCCAAGACGAAAAGCGACAGAAGTGATTTTGGATTCTATCACAAAGGATTCCGTTCTTTGATGTAAGAATTTCTTTAATTAACTTGATTTGCTCTTACTGTTCTTGCAGATGTATTTTTTTTTTTTTTTTTTGTGGTTTAATGGATTAGGTTTTCTTTACTTGTTAAGAGGCTTGTTCCCTCTCATTCCTTTAGTTTTAGCTTATATATTTGGTTTTGTATTTGTTAGAAACATCCACAGAAGAATGTGTAGTTATGGAGATTTGTTTAGACATTTTTTTTTGCTTAATGTAGTTGTTTGAGTACTATATCTGCATTACATTCATGTTGGTAGCAATCCTTGAGCTCATAATGGCCTTAATTTGAGCTTCTGATATTGATATTATTCTCAAAGAGCTCTGGTTGATCTCATTGCCCCTTTGAGTGATAAGATTCACCAAGATAACATATTTGGAAATAAAAAATAACTAAATAATGTAAAAGCTAAGGCAGTTTTCCCAGTAATGGTGATGCAAAAACCGGTAAATGGCCCAAGATGTCAACTAACCAAATTGGTTTGCACAACAAAGGATTCGAATACTTGCTTTCACTGGCCTAAATCAAAGAAAAACTGTTCCAGTGAAAGGTTTTCTTTTGAAATTTGATAGTAAATGGGGAAAGAGGTAAGATCAGTCAGGAATGTTCAAAAAGACACTACAAAACTTGTACAGACTTCAGAAAGAACTCTTTGAACAAATACTCTGCAATTCTCAGAGAACGTCAAATGCTCAGAAATTCAATCCATCTTTTTGATGTGTCATTCCCTTTTATAACCTCAGACTGAAAAGGTTATAAAAGGGAATAGATTGAAAAGGTTTGATTGAACAGGCGTTTTGATTTGAATATTCAATATCCAAAACGTCTAATTCAATACACAACGTTTCAATAAATGCATTCACAACGTTCGGATTAGTAATGAATATGAGGTTATAAAGTTAATGATACGTTATGTTTTGTGTTGATTCAAGTCCTTAAATGTTACAAGATCTTCAAGAATCTTTATAGGACTTGTCTCTATGGCCTTCCATTCCTAAAAGTCAGATGTTTATTTCCCCCTATGCTTTAAATGAATAACCTCGAACTTACTAATTTCGAAGAATAATAAACATTAAAGAATGTTCCCTTATAATACAATTCAAAATATTATGATTTCAAGATATCATAGTAATTGATGACTATTTCGAAAGATAATCTCGAAATAGCAATACCGTTGTTTTCAATGATCATTTCGAAAGGTCATTTCGATAAATCATTTCGAAATGCTTAGAATTGCTATTTTCAAATAGCAACTTTGAAATAGTATACTAACTACCCCATTATGTGAGATATTACTTATGATGACAAATTGACACTCTTGAGGAGACAAACCTAAAGACGACGAATTTGCCCTCTCGAGGTGGCTAACCTCCCACTAAGGATGGGCTTTTCGAGAAGACATTCACGAATTTCAATTATACATTCTTTAGAATATATATTTATGTAACTGACCTTGCCAAATGTCATTATTATTGGATTAAATCAATTTTCAAATTGGCTCATCATCAGTACTTGTGAGTGAACAAGCCGGTCCCGAATGGCAGAGTCAGAAAGCCAGTGCATGCACTATCTCTGGTATAATATAGAAAAGAATATAGGTTTACAGCAAAAAGCAGCTTAGTCTTGAAGCAAGATAGAAACATTGCATTTCAGTTATCAAACAACCAAGCATGTTAGCTTATAAAGTCTTTTAGTGGGTCTTTTCCTTAGGTAACTAAGACACTTACCCAAAAAAGACAATGGTATCTCATAGTCTCAGACATTTCCAAACAGAAAAAACATAGATGTCAAGAAAAATGCGTAAAAAGCATAAACCATGTTCTTTTGTTAATCAATCTGGAAATTTTCTTTACTAGAAAAAATGTGCCAATCCCAAAAGCAAAATGAATTCGTTTATTGAATATAATCTAGGGAACAAGAGCTAAATCAGAATGCAAAGAATAAAGAAAAGACAAACAAATAATTTTGAAAAAAAAGGGAACATTTAGGCATTCCAATTTAAGTAAAATGTACGGATATTTTACTCTAAAACCGGAAATTTCTTTTGTCTTTGTGGTTTAATGATAGAAGAAAACAGAAGACGTGAAAACCTTTCCAAGGGGGGCTGGCATTGATATTTGAAATAGAAACTAAGGTCTTTGTAGTAGGCCAGTCAACGGGTAGGATTTGGACCGAATCGCAACATATCCGAATCCGATCTGATAGTGAAATTGGAAAATCCGAATTCGATCCGAGATCCAACGGATCATAAAAATAGAAGATTCGAATATCCGAATCCGATCCGATAACATGTACAGTGTATTCAAAATGGAACTTCAAATGTTACAAAGAGTTGCAAGTTCTGAACCTTCACCTGCTTTGCAAGATTAGAAGCTCGATCAGGGGAATTTAAGATCTCAATAGTAAAACACAGAGAAATTAAGAGGAAGCCGGAAGCCCAAGCCTAATTAGATGAGTTGGAGCCAGTTTTGTATTTGCAATGTCCTGAGATAAAACATACATTATCAAAAAATGGAAATGTTCAAGATAAAAAAAATGGAAATAACGAAATGAATCTAACGTGCTGGATTTCTGGAGAGAACTGATACATGTGAGGTGAAGGGAGATAGGGTCGACGACTAGACGGTGCAGGATTTCTGGAGAGGAAGAAGAAGAAGGAATGAATAAAGAAGATAATAGATTAAAGGCTTACCAGAATTGGTGCTCGCCGGAGTACGATTGCCGCCAGAATGGAAGAGTCGTCGGATTGCGGCGCTAGATAGAATGAGAGGGAGAGAAGAGAAAGAGAGGGATACAAAGATTAGGGCTTTTCTCCAAAAATTTATGTTTTGAGAGAAAAAGAGTGAGAAAACATAGTGAGCGGGTTGTCAACGGATCAGACCGGATCAGAACATATCTAAATTTGATTTCATGATTAAAAGTAAGATCATACTTTATCAGTTCCTCAAATTATAAATCCCTTATCAAGTCCAATTAATTTCTGATAGGATTGAATTAGAATAATTATCAGATTTTTTGATAACCCTATTTTATAGTTATAAAAAATCAGATAAAAAAGAAATATAATTTAATATATATATATAATTTTTTTTTAAAATATCCTAAATTAATGATGTATTTCTAATTATATGTTTAATACTGTAGTCATCTAATATATATTATATATGCATACATGTATATATATAATATTTATTTTAGATATTTATATATACATACAAATGGAATCGGATTGAACTCTTATCGGATTGAATCAACTTATATCCGAATTTGATTCTATTAAAATCAGGTTGAATTGGATCATATCTTATTAGATTATCGGATTGGAAACCCCATATTAAATCCGCTTTTTATGGATCGGATTTGAAACAAATATGGATCATGTTCCAATCCATTGACAACCCTATCTTCCATAATCTCGTCCTTGTTGACCAGGATGGGAGGGCACTGAGGCAATCAAATTGAATCCGATCAAGGCTGACAATGGGGCGGCTTAAATTGGTAATTTGTCCCATGCCACCCTGCACTCCCCCGAGTTTGGTAATGCAGGTTTCATCGGTGCTTTCATGGCATCATACCATTTGTACCGTTAGAAAAATCGTAAGAATATATGGCAGATGATTTACTTCCTACACTTGCCAAAAAGTACTAATGATCCAGCCATCGACTCCGTCAGTCAAACTTGTCTTGGTGTGAATCTATGGACGTAGGCATCATTAACACAACACCACATAAATTGTTGTGTTTGTGTGTGCTTGATTTGTGTGCATCCCTGTTTGACATGAGAACCTTTGTATTAGCCAGATGTATAATACTTAAAGCATATAAGACCCAATAATACCATTGGATCTAACGAAATTTCTTCATTAGATCCAATGGTGCACAGGACGCGAGAAAAGTCTAAACCAGCAACTCTGCTGGTTAGTGATTCGGAAATAAACGTCGATTCTCTTGTTTTGGTGGTACTAAAACTTGAACCATGGACCTTTGAATCTGAACGTTTAGTCCCGGTCAAAGAAGGCAGCCAAGTGATCACAATTTGACAAATCAATTTGGATAGGTCTATTTAGCATCATTCCACGTGCTGCAGCCTGATTGGTTGCTTCATGTGATTCCATATTTATACTGGTTATGCAATTTTTTTTTTGAGAGAATTTCTTTGCTAATCCTAAAATTATTTCTATAATTTTAGCCTATACTATCACTCTTTGCTATAGTATCCCAAAAATTCAATTTGATTTTAGTATTTAAAAGTGATTTATCCTTGTGCCCTGGTAATTGGCATCACATCGTCTAGAGCAAAATAGTTAAAGCATCAGTCGCAGCGTCCGTTGGCACATACCATAGTATGTATGGAGAGCATCTCGTCTGAAATTTTTTCTAGAATATTTGCTACACCATGCGTTGCAATGCTTGTACCGTACATTGTAATGCTTATACTTTGCATTATAACTAAGGTACAAGCATTGCAACGCATGGTATAAACATTAAGCATTGCAACGCATGGTGTAACAAATATTCAAGGCTTTTTAGACTAGACGAAATGCTCTCGTATGTATGGGCGCAAGGAATCAAGATTTTTGAAACTCTGATTTTAGAAGGACGTGTGTATTAGAGATAATAATGTTCTAGGTCCCACATCCTTGTTTTAAGCACCATGTTACTTCCGTGTTTTCTTCCTTAATTTTTGCCTTATGTTGAGGTTGTAATGCTATTTATACCTCGAGGAGATAAATAAACATCCAATTTCATATTTCAACATGGTATTAGAGCTACACACAATTTAGGTTGTGATCGTTCCACTATTTCATCAACTTCTCCGGCAGAGAGCAAGCACTACTCTCTTCCAAATATAGTTCCGGTTGCTGTAATTTCTCTCCGGCGATGCTTTCCGTCGGGCACTATATACCAACGCAGATGCTCTCTTGATCTCTCGGTCCGTCGGACATTACCTTCCGCCGCCACCACAACTGAAGCATTTCATTCGGTAAGCAATAAAACAATCCGAAAATCCCTGTTCTTGTTAGTTATTTTCTTCTTCAGATACAAATCTGAAAATTGGAGAACCGTAACTCTTCTCCGTCCAAGAGTACTCCTTCAACCTACATAATCAAGTTTCTTCATTTGCTCTGTCCGAGATCTACAACTGCTCGCCTCACCTCCGGCTGCAACCTTTTTTCTCCGGCAAACCAGAATTGGCTGCTCCAAATCCTTTCCTGCTGCAACATTTCTTCTCTTGCTGCTGTATTGCTGCGCAAAACATTTTGTGCTGCCTTCTTCTCCATCATCATCAAAATTCATCATCTTCCAATCATCACCATTAAAGCCAAGCCAAGCCGTATGTGGAATTCAAATCACGTTGTGTTCTCCGGTCGTCTTCCCCGACGAAGCTGCAGCCCAAATCTGAACTCAGATCTCGCTGCTTCCTCTCTCATGGTTTGAGAGTCGATTAAAAAAACAAAAGAAAAAAAAAGTTGTCTACTGTTTGAGTATAGATTTTTTTTTTTTTTAAAGGGATAGTGAAAAAATAAATAAAGGTTTGGGATGCGTGGGAGACAAGACAAAAGTGTTAAAATTAAAAAAAAAAAATGGGAAAAGAGAGGAACAGCGAAAAGAAAGTGTTTAAAAAAAAAAAAGGGAAAAGGCTGACTGAGTGAGAGAGAGAAATATATATATATACATATATATATATATATATATATATAAATGATTATCCGGTCAAAAAAAGGCCCAAAGAAAAGCAGACATCCGAAAGAGGTCCAAAAGAGGTCCAAAGTGACCTTTTCAAAGGAGGTCCAAAAAAGCTCATTTGATTGCCGAGAGGCAATTCAGCCCAAAGAGGCTCATAGGTCAAACGAGGCCCAAAGAGGTCCAAAGAAGCTCATATGATTCAGCCCAAAGAGGCAATTCAGCCCAAAGAGACTCAAAGAGGACCAAAAGAGGCCCAAGAGGTCTAAAGAGGCATGTATTGTTCAAAAAAAGAAAAATTGCTTTCTCAGTTCGCTCAAGCGATATCCTCGGCATCCTCTCTTCTATCGCTCCTACCGCCAGCGACCACTACCTCTTGCTACTACCACTGCTTTTGCTACCGTTGTTGCTGTCGCTACCGTCACTTTTGTTGATCAGACTGGTGATTGTGACTTGGTTACTAATGGATCTCTGGTCTTTGGTCCAATCCGCATCCCAATTTGGGGGGGAGTATTAGAGATAATAATGTTCTAGTGTCCCACATCCTTGTTTTAAGTACCATGTTCCTTCCGTGTTTTCTTCCTTAATTTCTGCATTGTGTTGAGGTTGTAATGCTATTTATAACTCCTATGGGGAGATGAATAAACATCCAATTCCATATTTCAACAGTGTGGTCTACATCCACACGCGCATCGCACTCTGCAATTGATGCTTCAACTGTCTTGCTCCAGACGATATCTACTCATGTTAACTTATCCCTTAATAATGGGGTTATATCGTCTTTGAGAGTCTTCTAAATACCATTGATGTCTCAAGTTCTCTTAATGTCTCATCTTGTTTGCAATGCATGCGTCAGGATTGATCGAAGTTGACCACTGGTTTGGTGACAAATCATATTCATGATAGTAATGTGTGTGTAAAATATGCATATAATACACAATCCATGCCTTGTGAAAAATAAACTCTATAAAATTCTTATATACATAAACGTACGCATGACATATTCTTACATGCATGTAACGAACAGCATGGCGATCACAGATTCGCGTTGCTGCTCCTGTCATATTCACCATGCACCGTATCCCATCTTTCTCTTTCTATAATCTACTTCCTTGCAAGAGACCAAAACAAAGAAGAACACAGTATCTCTCTTTTTCCCCTATTTCAAAGGCAAGGCACAAGTCTTTTTCACTCACATCTAAACTACATCAACTTGTTTATAATTTGTTTTCGTACTTCTTGTTTGTTATATATTGGACAACCACCAGCTTTCATTTTAATGGCATTCTTTTATTCCTCGCTTGACTTATGAAGCTTTGTCACTAGTTCCTCGATTATTATTCCCTTTTACTTAACAGAAGCAAATGACGATGCTTGTAAGCTTATTCACAAACCAAACGGTTTTACGCATTTGTTCTAGGAGAGCATTTCTTTTGGTCCCAAAATGGTAGAAAATCGGTTGGAGCGTGCATGTATGCACGCTACGTATCTAGATTATAATCTTGTCTTTTAGTGATGAGGTGAGGAACATCTTGGACATGTTGCGGAAATCCACACACTTTCCAGCCGATAGTCCAGCTTCGTGGACCAGGCGAAATGCTCTCCTGTTCTAGTAATTAAATACATGAAATGCTTGATATTTATATATAACAACATCAAAACCTGCCCAACATAGTGTGTCAAAAGCAATCTTTTTTTTCTCTCTTTCAAACCCAACTTTACAGTACCAGGCAACGGATCAGGTGTGGGTGGCTTTATGGTCCGAGTGAGTACAGGTAGCACTCTATTGGCCCATATCACCCAAAAGTCATCACCACACATGTAAAAAAAGAAAAATACCTATATAAAATACTAATTATATTTCATTTTACACATGAATTTGAATGACGTGGGCCAATAAGATGCCGCATGCACTCACCCGTTCCACAAAGTCACCCGCATCTGATCCGCACTTGTATTGCACAGGCCACCCTCTAGTTTAGTTTAGGAATATATAAAAAGTCCTAGTGTTGTTTTAAATTTTAAATTCAGACTTATCTTCTTATTCGATAAAGATCAATCTTCTTATATTGGCTACGGCTGGAGGTTAGTAGATTCTTTCTCCGCATATTATTATTTATGCTATTCGGATTTTTTGCATAAATATTTAGTTCAAAGTTCTAAGAGTTGGTATCAAAGCAAGTTTTTGCCTCTGTTTAGCCAATATTTTTTATTAGATCCTTGAGTGTGATTTGCTGAAAACGATGGAGTCCTCCACATGGAGCACCTTTTCAGGCACTGACGGTGAGTTAGGCTCTTTACAGCGCCTGATGCGCTGGCTGGGCGTATGGGCCAGCAAGTAGGTGCTGGAACGGTAGCCCAGCTCATCTAGGTGGGCTCAGGGCACCCGGCCCAGCGCCCAGGGCATCCAGCACGGCCAAAGGCATCCAGACGTGGCCCAAGCGCCCAGGCGTGGCCCATGGTATCCAGGAGCGGCCCAGGGCGCGGCCCTGCCCCCAGGGCGAAGCCCAGGGCATCCAGGTGAGGTCCAGGGCGCGACCCAAGAGCCCAGGTGCTATCCAGGGCATCCAGGCGCGGCCCAGCGCATCCAGCAACGGTCCAGGGCATCCAATCGCGGCCCAGCACATCCGGACGCGACCTAGTGTTTTTCTGGGTCATCCAGTGAATAAAACTCAAGTGAAAAACCAAATTAAATAGACTTAATTTAGTTTCTAAGTCAAATTTAATTTTAGAGTGGCTCGATTATTAAATTAATCATAAGGAGTTTTATTTGATTATTAAATTAATTATAAGGAGATTTATTTGATTATTAAATTAATCATAAGAAGCTTTATTTGGTTATTAAATTAATCATAAGGAGTTTTATTTGGCCAAGATTAAAGTCCATAATTTTTTTAGCATAGTAAATTAATTTTAATTCATGATATGTTATATTTATGTGCTGGAAGAGTAGTGCCGTTATCTATAGAAGTGTTCTTACTTTAGGGAAGTTCTGTCTAAGGATTCTGGGACTTAAGCGGTCTGTTGAGACCCCCCCCCAGTCTTTCCTGCGAACCACCTTGGTAGATACTTTCATAATTACGGTACTCCAAAGCCTATGCATAAATTTTGATACCATGTGATATATATAACCTTGATTAATTAAGGAGTAGCCACAACATCCTTGATTATGATTAATTATATATTAAGTTATTCTAGATCACATATGGAGTAAATGACATCAATTGTAATTAATTATGATCGGTATAATAATTTTATCCCACATAAATTTTATTATGCCCGTCATGATTAATTAGGATAAGATAACAAAATTATTTCTCAAGTTACCCGCAGGGCTTAAGAAAGGCATATAATTTGTTAGTTTTATCATACAGTTATTTGAATCATATTTGTATTAAAAGCTTGGCCCACAGGTCGTTTTTATGACATGTTGATTCATATTATTCGGTATGACTTACATTGGTAAACATACCATATAGTTTTATTTGCTTCAATATTTGGTTAGCATAAGCATATATATTTAATTACAGTTATTCAACCTGTGATTTACTCTGATAATAAGGATGATGTTCCTTATCTGAGTGGTGATAACTATAAGGTGTGGAAGGATAAAATTCTTCTACAATTGGGATGCATGGTTATTGAGTACACCATACGGAACGATGAGCCATCAGTCCCTACTGAAACTAATACTCAGGCTGAAGTAACCTTGTATGAATGCTGGGAGTGATCCAATTGCTTGAGCATGATGTTCATCAAGACTCATATCTCTACTAGTATTCGTGGTGCGATTCTTGAGTGTAAAAATGTCAAGGATTTGCTGAAAATGAGCTATTCGAATCTTCGGATAAGGCCTTAGCAAGCACCCTTATGGCAAAGTTGTCATCCATGAAGCTCACCAGTGTTCGAGGTGTGTGTGAGCACATCATGAGGATGAGGGATATAACGGCTCACCTGAAGTCTCTTGAGATTGAGATGTCCGAGTCTTTTCTGGTGCATTTTATTCTGAACTCTCTCCCACATCAGTATAGCCCATTTAAGATCTCTTATATCACGGATAAAGAAAAATGGTCGATCAATGAATTATTGACCATGTGTGTTCAAGAGGAAGGGAGACAGGCGATGGAGACGAATGAAAGTGCACATATAGTGATTAAAGGAAAGAACAAGAAACAAGGCAAAATGAAGAATGGAAAAGGTAAAATACCCATCCGGATTGAGAACATGAAAGAATCCAAGTGTTTCTTCTGTAAGAAGAAGGGACACATGAAGAATGATTGTTCAAAGTATAAGGCTGGCTTGCAAGAAAGGTAATCCAATCTCACTTATTTGTTATGAATCTAATAAGGTTGAAGTTTCTCATAACACTTGGTGGATTGATTCTGATTCTACAATCCATGTGTCTAATACCATACAGGGGTTTCTAAATCAAAGGAAGCTAATAAAGAGTGAATAATGCATCTATTCGGGAAGCAAGATGCTTTCACATGTGGAAGTAGTCGGAACGTGCAGATTAGTTTTAGATTCTGGTTTTGCATTAGATTTGGAAGAGACATTTTATATTCCAAATTTTTCTAGAAATTTGATTTTAGTTTCAAAACTTGTACTCTTGAGATATTTCTTTGAATTTTATGAGACTTCATCTCATTTGCTTTATAAACCTTCGGTCATTGGAATTGGTACATTGCTTGATGGTCTATTTTGAATCAATTTACAAAGCAATGAATCATATAATCTTGAGCACGTTCAATGCTGTTATAGTATTAAAAGATGTGTTATGACTGAAAAATCCTCTATGTTGTGGCATCGGAGATTGGGACATATCTCCATACAGAGAATTAAAAGTTAGTGAATGAAGGGGTATTTGATACCCTAGATTTTTCCGACTTTGATACTTTTATGAGCTGCATTAAAGGAAAACAGACCAACAAGTCAAAGAAATGTGCCAAGATGAGTTCAGACATATTAGAGATCATACATACATATATCTGTAGTCCAAACATGGACTCGTATAGTCAGAAATACTTCATCTCATTCATAGATGATTACTCACGATACATGTATCTCTACCTACTTAATAACAAAAATGAA
>JAUPMG010003567.1:0-16027 GCA_031762675.1 Pachysandra terminalis | reverse complement strand
GGGGGGGGTTGGGGGTGGTGGGGGGGTGGGGGTGGGGGTGGTGGTGATGTTGTGGTGGTGTGGTGGTGGTAATGGTAGTGTGGGAGTAGTGGTGCTAGAGAGGCTTTCTCTCCAACTTTTCTTTTCTCTCTCAAAATCTCTACCATTTTGGAGAGAATTTTTTAGTCACAGAGAAAATTTTATTTTCAGATCCCTTTCTTTTCTTTCAAAAATGGTCAACCAAACAAAAGAAAGTGCTTTCTTTACCACTTTCTTTTCTTTTCTTCTGAAATCCAAGGTTCCAAACACAACCTTAGGGTTCCTAAAAAAAGGAAAGAAAAAATACATAGCAAGTAAAAAATTGAATATAAAAATAAAATTTAGTATTAAAAATATGGAGAGTACAACTTTCATTGTTGTGAACACAATCAAAGTTGCTATATTATATTCGCTAGAGAAGAACCGAGATGAATGAGATAATCCCTCCATCGTTAATACCTCCATACAAAAATAAAGAAACTTAGCTTTCAAATTCTAGTTATTATTTGTAGTTGCGAAAGGCAATTATAGTTGTAACATGGGAAAGTGTGGGGAAATGAAGAGTTAGGTGAGCTTAAAATTACAACATTATTGTAGAGAGAGACTACATTCAGTACGATATCTAATGGAGGATTGTGATGGTTAGTGTTTAGGGAAAGGAAGACTTAGGACACAGGACTATTATTATTAATATATCTTTGTTTAATGGTAACAGATATACAATCAACTCTCAAGGCTAAACATAAGAGCTTTCTACTTAAACAGAATTTAAAGCCAATAAAAATTGACAATGTGTCTTAATTAGTTGGTCCCACATAAATTATACATGTTAAGTTTTACCTAAAATAACCTTCCTCAAAAGAAGCGTTTAGCCATGTTTCTATGTTAATTACATAAACACTAAGGGGTATTTTTGTCAAGAAAATTATATATAAATGTGTTTTTTACTAGAAGTTTCAAGTAAAAGAACACAAAATCATTGTTTAAAATTATATTACTCAAATAATTTCTAACCAATGTCAAAAATATTACAACTGGATAAAATAGTGAAAAGCAGATGATAAAAATCAATTAACTCAAAAACCTTGAAAAAATCTTTCCAGTTTTATTAGTATGATTAGTGCCCATGCACCCCAGGTGGTATTAGATGAAAATAGTAAAAAATAATTTTGGGATAAATGGATGGATTAATATATGATGTTCCTGATTGGGAGAGGTTATTTATGGTAGGGATCTCAATGGTCATGTTGGAGAAAGAGAGTGAAGGATATGATTGAATTAATGGAGGACAAGGATTTGGACATACATATGAGTTATGGGAAGTGATTCATGAATTTCAGTGGCTTACGATCTTGCATTAACAAAGACTTTCATCTAGTAACCTCTAAGAGCGGACCTAACTGCAGCAAAGTAAACCTTTTCCCTCTTAGGACAAATGAGTTAGCAACCTTTAAAAATTGCAAAATCATTCTGGAAGAAAGTATAGCTTCATAACATAGGCCGATGCTAAGGAATGTTTGTACGAGGAGAAGAAAAATAGTAAAATGACCCGAAAATAGAATGGTGGTAGAGATATATGAATGAAAGAGGGAAAAGGAGATCTAGAAACAATGTCTATTTTGATGTGGGTTGAAATTTCCAACCTTATTGAAAGAGTGGGGAAAGTGCTTAAAATTCAATCACATAAAGAAACTTGGTGGCGGAATGATTAGTTTTAAAAGACTGTTTAGTAAATGTTTTACTTTAGGACATGACGAAGAAATAAAATTAATGAAATCATTGAAAAATATTAAAGTGTAAAAAAAAAAAAAAGAAACCATGAGGACAATAAGTGAGACAAAAAAATAAAAATAAAAGCATATGATGACCTATATAATAAGCTAAAAAAAGTGGTGAAAATGTGTTTATAAACTTGAGAGGCTTAAAGAGAAAAAATACAAGGAATCTAGATCAATTTTGATGCATTACGAATGATGCTATAAGAGTATAGTAAAGAATGAGGAGATGAAAGAAGGGTGGAATTCCAAAAATTATTAATTTGGGTTGAGGGGAGGTGAAGTATAGAGAGCTCCACATTAAGTGAAAATGCGAGTAGTAGGGAGACGAGAGCACTATTATGTTCCTACGATCAGGGATATTGAATTGAAGGGAGCCAAATGAAAATAAAAATGACTTGGGACCAGACGATGTTCCAATTGAAGAGTGGAAATGCATGGAAGAGATAGGTGTATGTTGGTTGACTAAATTATTTGATAGCATTTGGAGGATTACAAAAAATGCATAGTGCTTGGAGGGGAAGCACTGTAGTACCAATATAGAAGAAAAAGGGAGACGTGCAACATTTAACCAATTATTGTACAATCAAGCTTGAGTCATTCCATGAAATTATATGGAAGAATGACGGAGCAAAGATCAAGAAGAATAAGCCAAATGTTTGAAAACTGGTTTGACTTTATGCCTGGAAATCATAATGATAATATTGAAGTCCAATATGTTTTGAAGCAATAGCTAGTTGTTTGATTAGAAAGAAAAATCTCAGGGTTCTCTGGATATATATCCAACCTTGAGTTTTGGACTTGACGTTGTATAGAATTTGGATGTATCTAATTCAGGAATTTGGGAGCAATCACTATAAGACATAGTAATAAATGTTAGGAGATGCTAGATTTATTTAGAACATTTGGAGCTGGAAGGTCTGGGGATAGTGGATATTGTCAGTTGTCACTGGTTTCCATATGGGGATCCGGACCTCTTGTTTTAAGCAGTTCAATTTGGAACCATAACTGGTGGTAATGCAGTAATGATCAAATGTAAGGAAGGCCCATCATATGTTTACTGTGTTGATATTTCTTAATCTGTAGATTAATTCAATGATTCATTAAGCTCTTTTCTTGTCTTGGAGAGAAAATTGGTTTGTCTCTATTTCAGCATGTAAATGAGTCAGCAATTTTTCTTCTCTTCTTTTCTGTTTGTCTTTTTCATGAACTAATTGCTACTTGCAGGAAAAGTATAAGAAGTTGCACCCTAGATTACCAGTAGTTGTTGCTGAAACACTTCTGTGTACTGACCCTCAGATTGATTTGCCGCTTTGGCTTGTTCATATGTTCAAGGTAATTTTTCACAATTGGATAACATAGCCCTAGCTTAGGAAGCATGAAAATGGCACTTTGGTAGCTCATAAGTATATATGTGTATATCATACTAAGAAACTGCCCTGGGTGCAGTTCTGTTTCTGTCCTTCTCTCCCCAATTCTTTATGCATTTCAGGAAAATAATGAGTATTCTGGATCTCAAATTTTTCTTCTATAATGCTTTCTCCGAAGGAAGAACTCCTCCTTGTTTTGCATAGCTATCTTTTGTGCAATTCCCCTAAGCCCGGGTAAAAGGACAGGGACTGTCAATTTATCAGCTGATACAAAACTTTGCTAAATCTAGAAACAACATGCTATAGCAAGATCAGGTTGTCGTAACAAGTGAGCATGGGTTGGCAAGGATGATCCCTGGAGATGACACAGTGATGGGGTGCCTGGTTGTAGTGGTATGGACAAGGAGTCTCACATTGGATTAAATGGGCACAGGATAAGAAATTAGTCCAAGTGTATTCGTCTAGCTATGTAGAATGCATGACTTTGACAAGGAAAATTTAGTGTTGGTAGATTTGATCAAGGAATGAAACGAAGGATATTAATATAATTTGTTTAAGACTAAATGAAAAGGAGATCTGGCTGAAGAGGTTGATGAATATAAACATTAGTATACAGGAAAAACAATGATTATAGTATGGTGTAGTAACAACAATAGATAATGAGATGGAAGATAATGTTGTACGTTTCAATGGAATCAGCGAAAGTCTACTAATGATATGAGTCAGTTATAGAAGATGTGATTTTTAACATTATTAGTTCCTAGTTCCTATGCATCTTAGGAGGATTAGAAGAATACATTATACAGTAGTTTTGGCCCTTTTGGGAAAAAATGAATGGATTATTGCAATAAATTCTTTAGTGGAAAAATGATATTTGTCATTGGGAAATTAGGAAAAGATAGTGGATGCTCTGATAAAGCACATGGGTTGGAGGAGAATGTTTTTGACACAAATATGAGATAGAATAAGCAATTCTTGCATCTATAGTGGCTTACGATCTTGTATTAGCTAACGTATATTTAAAAAAAAAGAACATCAAATGACCTTTAAGAGTGGAAGAGACTAGAGTTAAATAGAATTCGTTCGTCTTAAAAGGAATAAATTAGTAACTTTCGGATTCTTAAGTCATTTGAAGTGAAAGTTTAGTGATGCATTGGCTGATGGTGACACATTACAAATGTTAGAACCTTGTTAGAAAAAAAATTTGTTTTTATACAAATTAGTGGAGGAAACATGAGAGCTAAATGTAAAGCCTATACAAATGTTTGATTCCGTGGCCAATTGCATAGAATGGGAAACTTGATGGAGTAATGAGGTTCAGAATTTGGAGTGAAAGTTTAGTGATGCATTGGCTGATGGTGACACATTACAAATGTTAGAACCTTATTAGAAAAAAAAAATTGTTTTTATACAAATTAGTGGAGGAAACATGAGAGTTAAATGTAAAGCCTATACAAATGTTTGATTCCATGGCCAATTGCATAGAATGGGAAACTTGATGGAGTAATGAGGTTCAGAATTTGGAGAGAGAGAGAGAGAGAGAGAGAGAGAGAGAGAGAGAGAGAGAGGAGGGAGGGAGGGAGGGAGGAGGAGGAGTTTAAAAAAGCGGATAGTATTTCCAAAAATTACTAACTGGAGAATATATCGGTGGCTTTGGAATTGGTGGACATTTTAGCACTGGGAAGGCAAGGAACATTATGATGTTAGTAGAATTAAGGTAAATCAAGTGAGAGAAGCTTTATTCAAGGTGAAAAATGGGAAAGCCTCTGAGATTGTATGATTGATTGAAATGTTGAAATGTATGGCAGGGGTCTTTTTATCTTTGTTGGCCAATTATTTTGGTAGAATTTGGGTACTAGAAAAATGCTAAATATTTGGGTGGAATCAAGCTTAATAGTCATAGCATTGAATTATGGGAAAGAGTGAAGGAGCAAAGAGTCGTGTCAAAAAAAATCAGTTTAGTTTATGCCAAGGAGCTTCACTATTGAGCTTTTTACTCAGACAAATATTGGTGAAGTTTAGATAGAGAAAGACCACGTTTTTATTGAACTAGAAAAAATCATATGATGGAGAACTTAGAGAATAAATCTGGTGGGTTTTGGGAAAGAAAGCAGTATCAATCAAGTACATTTATTAGGGCATATACATGGAAGTGCTATGTAGTGTCAATGCAGTTGGCTGTACCAAGTTTCAACTGACAGTAGGATTCATTAAGGGTCATCTACCTTTATTTTTTTATTTTTTACTTTTTACATTGATTATGGACACATTTTTACAACTGAATAGAGTGAGACAGTTTCAGCAGTGGGAGGGTTGCAATAATGGGAGTGTTTAAGTAATGAATGAAACCCTAAAAAACAGGGATTGAAATTTGGTGGGAGTGGTTTTAAGGACCCTTAGTTTGATCAAGGGCATGTCTCTTTGTTTTCTTCTTCTACTGAAAGAGGTAACTTTGAAGATGAAGCCCTAGAAATAGTTTCTGTGGTAACTGAAACCCTAAAAATAGTGATTGATACATTGAACCAAATGATTCACAGAACTAACCACTTTTCAAATCTTGGATCAATCGTACGTAAGGAGGGAGATATTAAGGTAGATGCCACACATTGAACTAGGACTGCATGACCTAATGGAGAGGTTCATTTCTAGTGTTATGTAACCAATCTATTCCTCCCATGCTAAAGGAAAAAATGTATAAGATGCCTACTAGATCTGCTATGTTGTATCATGTATGAGCATTGTTGGACAATTACGAAGCAACGCATTCATAGACGAAGCGTTGTTAAGGTGATGATGTTGAGATGGAAGTGCAAAAAAAATGATAAGTACTAAACATATCCAAGAAAGTCTAGTAGTAGACCCAATAGCATGGTTTAAGTCTCAGTTGGTATTGACTGATCCAAGTCCAGTATAAAATGGACATAAGAGACACTTTCCCATGTTGCCGAGCCTAACCAGTTGGGATAAGACTTTTTTTATTGATTGTTCATTGTTGATGTTCCTCAAAATAAGGTGGATTCCATGTTCCTAGTAGATAGTTGCATTAAAGCTTATTTTATATTCTTCTTTGTTCTATCATGATATACAAGCATGCTATACCATCTTACTTCCATAATGGGGTGTGTAACAGGGTGGTCGAAGAGCAACTTCTTGGGGGATGACTGGCCAAGAATCAGACCCAGCATCATTATTCCAACTTTATGTTAATTATGGTCAATATACGGAAGCTACAAATCTCTTGCTGGAGTACATAGATTCCTTTGCCTCCTTGGTAAGTGCTCCTTTCTACGTTGCTTGTTAATTGATATTATTATCACATCAGCATCATCTAAAAAATTTTGCTCCTTTATATATATAAGTACTGCAAAATATATGAATTTGTGCTGGCTTATTTGCCTTCTTAAAATCTGCAGAATTATTTCATGACCAATTATGTCATTAATCTTTATGTTTCAGTTTCTAGATGATATAGATGCATTATATATCATGTTAAAAAATATTGTGTGTAAAATCTGGGTTGGGCTCCGGTGCTAGCAGTTTGTCCAACCTCCACGAAACGGAATTGCAATTAGCTGCAATTCCGAATTCCCGTTGTGCAATTGATCTATTGTAAAAGAAAAGATCATGTTAGAATGTGATGGGATTGAGATTGGAAACTTATACGAAATCAAACCCAAGAACGCTCTGTTCTTTACTAAATCGGAGCTCAATGCCAGATATATCGCTCAGAAACTGACCATTAAGTATGGTAAGAATAAGGTGTTTTTGAATAGATGGCCACTAAGAGAAGGGACGGTGGTTGGGCAATGGGATCAAGACGGGATTTGGTTGGTGGTTGAAGGTATCCCTGTTCACCTATTAGCTTTGGAGCAGTGTTATTAAAAGCGGTCGCATAGGTGACCAGGCATTTTTTCAGAGGTCCAGGCGATGCCTGCCTAGGCTGAGTGTGCCTAGGCGAGCACCTGGAATTCTGGGCAACCGCCTATTCGCCTAATTTGACTGGGCGGTTGCCCGAGTTGTAAAATTGTTTTATTGTAATTTATATTTCAATTTATTAATTACTTTTAATCTAATTAATTTATTAATTGAAGTTTACTTATGTTTTATTTTTAACCGGTTAATTTAAAGATTTAAAGATCTTCATTACACGAGACAATAAGCCTCTCTATGAGTTGAAGACTTGAAGCTCAACAGTTGAACACTAGAACTTGAACACGAGACAAACCAGGTATGTCCTTTACTTCTCTCGTTCTCTCTCTCTCTAGACTCTCCCCTTCCTCCTATTGCGCCAACTACCCTCTATTTGTTTTTGCTTATTCTATTTTCTAGACTTAATTTCTAAGTCTAAATATCTGATACGAGTTATGAAATTATTAATTATTTTAAAATTATCAAAAAAATTATTAATTATGTTTCTAATTGTTTGAATTATGAATTTTTACTTATGAATTATAAAATTATTAAATTCTATTTCAAATATTGGCATATTCCATTTCTATAAATGATATATATATAGCATTTATTTATCATAGCTTTTTTTAAAAAACAATGTCACCTAGGCGAGCGCCTAGGTGATAGCCAGATCTATCTCTTAGGCTCGGCTAGGTGTTTTGATAAACTTGCTTTGGAGACCTTCAAAAATATTGGGGATGTCTCGGAGGTCTTCTTGATGTACAGAGCATGGAGATTATGGAGAATGGGTTGGGAAAGGTTGAAATTAGGGTTAAGTATTTTTATAGGAAAATCCCTAGATTAATGGTTTTATGGGATGGGTCAAGCAGTCTTGAAGTTTTTCTATCATTTTCAATGAAGTTTTCGGTGAGCTCCCGCATCCTATCTAGTCTGGCTAAGATCATCGAAGAAGACGTACGAATGGGGAACGAGCCCTGGATCCGAACGCGTGGTGAAAATCAAGACTACCCAGGGCAAGGAGAAAGTCGAATAGCAAAGCTCCTTCGTCAAGCACTGGGTGCGATTAAGGCGGAGTAAGGCCAGACAAGCTATGTAAAATGGTGGAGAGAGGTGAGGAAATTTTTTGAAAGACAAGCATTAGAGCAGGAATCGCACATCCCTAGCTTCGATCAAGGCGAACACGTGTTCGCACAAGATACTGTAGCCAACTGTTGAAAATAATAGCTCAAGGAGCACCCCTAAGATTGGAGCCATACCTGACACTGTTTGGCTCCCCTCCATTTCTGGGATAGGAGAAGAGGCAAATTTCGAAGAAGTCTCAGTAGGGAACTCGGTGTTAGTAAAAGAATTGGAGTGCAGAGTTTTTTCAAATGAAGTGATTAGTATACCGAGAAGGGCTGAAGACTATCCAAGGTCTGGGCTCTGGTGGTTTTGTTGGGGAAGACGTCTCAACAATGAAATTGGTCGATTACAACTTTTCAGACGATATCTCATGTTCTCAATCAACACAGGAATATTTCGTAAATGCATATCAGGTTGAAGCAGGTGACACAGTGAGGTCTACGGAGGTGCAGTATAGTGGTTCCTTATTTTCTCATGCAATGGTTGGTCAAACTAGTGAAGATGAAGCCGAGTTCAGTCCTAAGCATCAAATAATTTGTAGTGGAAATCGAAACAGGGGTTTTCTTTTGAATATCAGTTTTCTATAATTCCTTCTTTTGATCATATCGAGTCTTTTGAATATCAGTTGTCTGTAATTCGTTCTTTTGATCATATCGAGTCAGCCGTATCATTCCCTCCGAATCCATGTCAGTTTCTTTCTTCTCTCTTACTTAAGGAGATAGTGGATAAGCCAAACTACCCAGTTACGCTGTTAGGTTATTTTTGTCAAATGATTGGTTTTCCATCGGTTGCCTCTGATAATGTCTGCTTGCAGAATGGTTTGACCAGGGGCCCTCTCTTATCAAGTGTCTCCAATACCGCTCTCTTTTACCAAGGGCAGAAATAAAATGAAGATGGAGACCCAGATTGTGAACCTTAACGGAGAAATGTAAAGTTGTGATGAGGTTATCAAACATGAAGAAATTAGTTGGAGACGGAAATTGAGGTGTAAGTGGATTAAAGAATGGTATATGAACACAATATACCTTCACAGGTTAGCCAACGCGAGATCGAAAACAAATAATGTGTCCTATTTGAAGGTAGATGGGATGATTAATGAGCATAAAGAACAGATTGATGAGCATTAATTGCTTTTTATTCAAAGCTTTAATGTGAACAATCTCAGGGGAGGGGATAAGATTTCTAATGATCAGAGATTCTAGGTGGAAAGACATTTGAGAAAGAGGAAATCAAAATAGTTGTGTGGGGGCTCAAGAGGGATAAGGCCCTAGATGGCTTCACTGTGGCATTGTTTTAGGAGTCTTAGGAAGTACTTTAATCTGATTTGATTGAGGTTTTTAATGAGTTCTTTGAGAAAGGGATTATCAATAATATAACCAAACTAACCTTTTTGGTATTAATTCCTAAGAAAAAGGAACCAGAGAAATTAAAGATTTTAGACATATCAGCCTCACTACTAGTGTGTATAAAATTATATCTACGGTTCTGGAAAACAGGTTGAAACAAGTCATGGGGGATGTGTCGAGTGCCCAGAGTGCGTTCAACAAAAGAAGACAAATCCTTGATAGCGCCCTTATTGCCAATGAAGTTGTTGAAGAAGGGAGAAGATTGGGGAAACATGGCTTAGTGTGCAAATTGGATTTTGAAATAGTCTATGATATGGCGGAATGACAATTTTTAGACACAGTATTAGGATGGTAAGGCTTTGGTTCAAGATGGAGGAACTGCATCAATGGGTGCATCATAAATGTCTCATTTTCCTTTGTGCTTAATGGTAGGGTATTTGATTTATTCAAATCCTCTAGGGGCCTTCGTCGTGGGGATCCATTATCCCCCTTTTTGTTTACACTAGTAGGGGATGTCTTCAGTAAATTCCTCAATAGGGCAGAGGAGTTGGGGTTGATTGCTGGGTCTAGAGCCGGTAGAGAGCAGGTTTCCATCTCCCACCTTCATTTTGCAGATGAAATGCTAGTGTTCATTTGTGCGGAACCAGTTCGGATCTATTGGCTCAAATCCATCTTTAGATGCTTTGAGATGATGTTCGACTCAAGAGTAAACTTGGACTTGAGTAAACTTACAGGCTTTCGGGTCGACTAGGCTAGGCTTTGGGTCTTTGCAGATACGTTAGGATGTCAATTAAGGGAGTGGCCTAATAGATACCTTGGTCTCCCGCTTGGAGATAAACCCGAAAGGGTGAAATTTTGGGCACCAATTCTAGAAAAGATTGAGAGGATACTGGCCACATGGAAAAGAAATTACCTCTCTCTTGGCGGTAGAATTACACATTCATGCCGCACTCGATAATCTTCAAACCTACTACATTATAGTCTTCAAAATCCTCACTAAGGTTGCGAAATGTATAGAGAATTGCCAGTGTGATTTTCTTTGAGATGGGAGAGGGTCTAAAAAAGCCCACCTAGTCAAATGGGCTACGGTGTGCAAAAGCAAATAGAATGGGTCCCCAACCTAGGAAACATTTAGATTAGCGATTCAGCTCTACTGGGCAAGTGATTATGGAGGTCTAATACAGATCTCAATTCCTTGTGGCATAGAGTGATCTAGAGTAAATATGGCAGTTGGCTCGATGGGTGAGTAATCGATCCCTATGCTAGAACCTATAGTGCTATCCCTTGGAAGGCAATCGACTCTATCGGTCCTATCTTTTATAGTTTGGTCAGGCAGTGCGTGGGGAATGGCCTTTGCATCCAGTTTTGGAGGGATGTTTGATGGGGGGATTCCAACTTGTCTCAGTTTCCCCGTCTTTTCAATCTGGTTCTAAACATAGAGTCCCTTATATCCGGGGTCCTTTCATGATCTGAGTTGGCTTTGGTATGGAATTTAAATCGTAGGAGGTGCCCTAGACCTGTGGAGTTAAGGGAACTTGCTCATCTATTTGAAGAGCTTAAGATGGTTTTTATTGATTCTGAGCCTCAGGATTATCTCGTATGGTCTCATGAATCCAATGGTGTATTCTCTTCTTGGTCCTTTTTCTACATTCTTCAGGAGTTAGGGGTTGCCCCACAGATTGCGCTTCATGTCTATCTGTTGTTCGGGATCAAGCAATAATAATAAACATAGTGAGAAGAACATCAAAACTATGCACATAGATTTACATAGTTTTGCAAAGCTTCCATCCAGGAGAGAGAAGTTTCCACTGTCAAATAATGAATTAGGGTTACAATTTATACTCCTACACAGTATGTACGGTGTACGGCCCCTCAGGTCCCTTCCCCGTGGATCTAGAGACTAGTGATTATGAGCCACTGTCTCTAACACTATCGTATTTGGTAAGTGGAAACCTTGTGTACCTCCTAGGGTAAAAGCTATCGCTTGGTCCGCCATCCTGGGGAAAATCAACACAAGTGACATGCTTGAGAGGAAAATGGGAAATTATGCATTATCCCTTAATATGTTTGTTATGTGCAGGTCTGCCACTGCGAGTGAAACGGCGGACCATCTTTTTGTACACTGTGCGGTAGTGGGGTATATCTGGCTATTTTTCATCCAACAGATCCATGTTGCATGGGTGATGGCATGTAGTGTTGATGCTTTCTTGGAGCAATGGAGATTCCCTAGCCTGGGTGGTAGGGATTAGATGCCATATCAGCCCCTTTTTCAAGCAGTATTGTGGACAAGCTGGCTGGAAAAATACAATAGGATTTTTTAGGATAGGCATGCATCCGCACATAGTATCATCGACTATTATTTACACGGTCTCCTCATGGATGGAAGTTCTACCAGAATTCAAAGGGACTTCTATTTTGGACATTACAAGAGGTTGGCCTATTTTTTTTTTCACTCCTCTCCCTAGAGGATGCTGGTCAGTGTGGTCTGGAATCCTCTAGGACAGGGATTCATCAAACTAAATTCTTATAGATTTTCCATTGGTAATTTAGGCCCATCAGGCGTGGGCAGTATTTTTAGAGATCGACATGGGCATATCTTGCATTTATTTTCATGCCCGCTTGGAGATGGAGACTCGACATGTGCGGAGTTACAGGCCCTAATTACTGGAGTGAGGGAGGCTAGGACATAGGGTTTGGACTCACTAGAGGTGGAAGGTGATTCCAAGTCCATGATATCATGGATGGAGAACACCGGGAGGTACCCATGGAGATCCATACATCTGGTACGGCTAGCTCTTGCTTTAGGCCGGGGGCTGAACATCTCTTTTAATCAGGTACCCTGAAAGGTGATTGAGCTAGCAGACAAGTTGGCTCGGGGCGGTGTTGGTATGGTAGTACTATTACCAGGAGTTTCGAGTGAAGGAATGTTAGGGGTTTAGGGTTATAATTGAGTTATACAAGAAGTGTACTTATTAGATCTTGTGCAGTGATAGTTTGAGTTTTTGTTCTTTAGTTGTCCACCTTGGACAGCTTTAAGTAGTCTCTTTATGTATGTCTATATGACTAGTTATTCTGATTTATAATATTGTTTCGTTAATCAAAAAAATATTTGGCATGCCCCGAGTTTTTGTGAATGATTGACAGTTTGTGAACAATATTGATAGCAGTTTTGTTATCATAACGAAGACTTATTGGACTTGTATGTCAACTCACAGTTCATGTAAAAGAGGCTTGAGGTACAAGAGCTCAGACACCCCGAATCACGAACCTGAACTCAGCCTCTGCCCTTGACCTAGCCACCACATATTACTTTTTACTTCCAAGCAATTTTCCTCCCATCAGTGTGCAGTAACATGATGTGGATCTAGGGTTAGTGGATGAACCAGCCTAATCTACATCTATATATGCCTCAACACCCAAGTGATTGTTTCTAGAGTATTACAATCCCTTCCCAAAAGAGGACATGAGATACCTCAACATACTGTATGCAGCCTCAAGATGTGGTCTGTTCAGCATGCATAAACTGACGAATGGCAGTCATGCCAATTGCAATATCTGGACATGAAGTGAGAGAGAAATAAACTTTCTCACCAACCATTGAAAGCGACGTGTGTCAATAATACATTCGACATATGATTCTGCTTGATTAGGTTGCAGCTGCCTAGGCTCCTAAGTTCCTTATCTCCTTCAAGAGGACCATATATTTCCTTTCTCAAATGAAAATACCCTTGCTTAACCTGGCTACTT
This sequence comes from Pachysandra terminalis, assembly GCA_031762675.1. NCBI lineage: Eukaryota > Viridiplantae > Streptophyta > Magnoliopsida > Buxales > Buxaceae > Pachysandra > Pachysandra terminalis. Next base: position 2,737 of record JAUPMG010003567.1, on the reverse strand, counting down.
TAATCTCCAGAAAGTACGTCAATGAGCCTAGATCCCTGATCTCAAACTCTTTGTGTTGCTTGAATTCGTCATAATCATTACCTGTCAACACAATATCATCTATGGATAAAATAAAAATTGTAGTGCTCTTCCTTGAATGCTTAATAAGGTGTTGTCAGCTTGGCTTTGAATATACCCAACTTTCTTAATTGCGCTGCTAAATCTCCCAAGCTAGACTTGTTATGATTATTTCAGACCATAAAGTGCCTTCTAGGACAACTGGACAAGGCCTGTCTAGTTACACAAGTTTATATAAATAGAAAGCTGTCGGGCCCAAAGAAACATACTATAAAAAAAACTATTGATAAAACTCCCTACCTGTACAACCCAAAAGCAGGCAGAATAGGGAATGCAACAGAATTCCAGAAGAATGGAAGCCCAATGGAATAAAGATAACACCAGGAAACCATATATTGCCATTTGACACATGTTCCACATGATATCTTTCCTCTAAAGCTTGGCATCCATCTCCATTCTCCAACAACCTAACAGCTCCAAAAACTTTGAAGTTGTAACATCCTGCAACCCGAACTTGCCAAGAAGGAAGCTCCACACGATAGAATCTGTGTTACAATGAATAAGCAGGTGCCAGACTCCGCCTCCAAACAACATAAGCAACATCTGTCGGCATCTGCCAAACTTTACTAGTCAGATGATATAAAGTAAAGATTATCCAAGGAGAGGAGGGATTAGGACTGCGAATCATCCTCCACAGGCCATCCCAAAGGTCAACCTGACACAAATATAAGAATAAGGAGCAGAGTTAAAAGATTTCCTTCTTACCCCAAACCCATCTTCTTACATCCCTACCTTGAAGTTATAAGCAGATAGATTAACAAGCGGATGCTGACTCCACTTCTCAGTAAAGCAAAGATCTATGAAATCCAAGATTCCAGGAACACCAACTCTGATCCCTGGTCAACAAATCACTATCACGATAATCCTAACTAAGAAACCACCATGAAGACATCTGGAAATTGTAGGCATAACGTCAAGTCCTCACACCAACTGTCCAACTAGAATCTCAGTCTTTCACCATTTTCTACCTCAAAACAAAAGTCCTTACCAAACAACCCATATATGCTGGAGATTCCCTTCCACAAGCACAATCCATGGGCACTATTGTACTCCCTGGTAGACCAACCATCTCAGTTACACCCATATTTCGCAGCATTGACTCCTCTTCACAACCTTTCACTTGCCTATCCAAACCTCCAAGATCATTTCCCAAGTAAGCATCATTGAATGTCGTCAGCCTTCTCAACCCTAAGCTTCCCACTTCCCTGGATTTACACACATCTTAGCAATTTACCAAATGGAACTTCTGATTCTCCTTTGTGTCTGACCAAAGGAAATCCCTCTGCAACTTTCTAACGAGAAGACTTGTTTTTAAAACAGGCACCCAAGGGAATCCCTATATGTGTAGTTGATAGTATGGCAAACATGGTTCAAAATATTGTATTGGGATAGCGTATCGGTTAATTCAAAAATGGATACATATCGGATACTCATGGAAACATTGTAAAAGTCATGGATACGATGGATACACATGCAAATGGGGGATACTTAAAATAAGGCAAACCCCCATGTTACTATAGCAAAACAGTGACGTGACGGTTTGCCAAAACCGTCACGTATCCCATGTGCTCGGTGAAGTCAATGTATCATTCTACGACGGAGGAGAACCGGAGGGAAGGACAATGGAGATTGATTTGAATGTCTTGTATTCCACCAAAAATATCTTTTTTTCTTGTGGACTTCAGTAGCTGATAGAGTTCTCACTTTAGATAATCTGAAAAGAGATGCTGGGAGTTGGTTTCTAGATGCTGTTTCTGTAAGAAGGAAGAGGAAACAGGAGTACATCTGTTCCTTCAGTGCGAGATATCTTGGGGGATTTGAAGTTTCTTCATCAACAGATTCAGAGTGAAGCGGGTTATGCAATACGGTCTCAAGGAAGAACTAGTTACTTGGGGATGGAAAAGAAAGAACGGTGGTAGGAGGATTGCAATATTATGGAATCTTTGTCCGGTTGCAATCTTGTGGTCGATTTGGTGTGAGAGGAACAGCAGAACTTTTGAAGGAAAGGAAATCTCTGTTCAAAAGTTGATTGATAAGGTTTTGTGATTATTATTCTTTTGGGTTTCTAATTTGCCAGAATTTGGTAGCATAAAGTTTGTTGAGTTTGACTCTAATTGGGGTATGTACTGGGATTAAATCAATACTATAATTTTTGGGTGTTTTGGGTATTGTATTTAAGTGGGGTTTTTTTGGGTTTAGCTGTGCAGTATAAGATTGTAGTCTTTGTAATGATTACATACTTTTCTTTAATGAAATGAAACTTTTACTGATAAAAAAAACATACTAATACAATCACCCATATCATATAAACTACGACAAGAAGATTTTAACTATTTAGATGGGCCTATTTTGTGTTAATTTACTACAATTATTTGATTCAACCATTGATATACAATATAGATTATATATATGAATTTGATGTAGATAAATTAGATGAAACATGTTGATACCGATTAAGAATAAACAGCTGAAGCTGCTTTCTTGTCAATATGGTCGACTGATCTGGCTTGCCCATAGTGTAAAGGATCGGCCAATCCCGGTCTGGATCGGCCAGGGACGAGTCACGATCCTTGGCCGATCCAAGAAAAATTGAAAAATCAATGACTCGGACCGATCCCGA
>JAUPMG010003556.1:0-16027 GCA_031762675.1 Pachysandra terminalis | reverse complement strand
CACTCATGCTATAACACTTACTACTCATAGATTTCACTTCTAACACCTTAACTAAGCCTTATTAAACTCGAATCAATGAAAATTCATCCATGATCTTTCTGTTTTTCAAACTACTTTCATTATGCTCTGTTTTGGCAAAAACTCAATTCAGAAATTATACAAATAATCTATTGATTCCGAATCCAATGCAGGGCATAAAATATACAAATTTGCATCTAAAAACAAGCATGTAACCTTTCAAAACATAAATCAAAATCAGCATATTAATATATCTACATATCTATACGTTCATAACTATAAACCTTAAAAATTGTTCAACCGAACAACACAGATGCCTTAAACTAAATTCAAGACCTTCCTTTCAAGATTTAAAACCAAAAATCATCAATGGTTAGACAGCGTACTTATCGTATCAGAAATAGCAAACAAATCCCTTTATATCTTCTTCACCGATCTCCCAAAAACAGCAACAACAGTGGTTCTTCTTCCTTCTATCTTCTGCTCTTCTTCTGCCTTCTACAGCACCCAACGATTAAGGAGAATGGATGAGGTCTAGAGCCCTCATCTCTCCTATTACTCCCTCTCCCTTCCACGTTGTTGGCCACCTCCCACGACTCCGGCAATCTCGTTCACGCAACTGTGCGTGGACAAATTTCAAACAAACAAACAAAAAATATATATTTACTAGTTAATACCCCATTAAATCATTATTTACACCAATACCCCAATACCAAATAATGTATTTTAAATTAACCCCTACCTCTAATTAAACACTAAAATACGCATATGCACATAAATAAATCACATAAAATAAAAATTTAAATTAAATGGGCGAAATAACTTTAGGGGGGTTTAGGTCATTACACACTATACCCTCAATAACCCATAAAATTGCAATAAGACCCTTATTGAAGATAATTAGTTTTAAATACTCCCCAAACTCAAATTAGCTTTCAAAAACAATTTGATAATTATTAGGAAAAATGTCTATTAATTTATAAAAATCTTAGGATTAAATTAGGATATTCTCTTAGTGGATTTAGGTCTTACGTAGATCGTAGAAGACGAGAACTAGAGTCTAAGATTGGCGATCATGTGTTTTTGAAGGCTTCGCCAATGAAAGGTGTCATGAGGTTTGGCAAGAAAAGGAAGCTCGCACCTCGCTTTATCGGGCCATTGGAGATATTAGAATGCCTAGGTAGTGTTTCTTATCGTCTTGCACTACCACCTCAGTTAGGTGCAGTTCATAATGTTTTCCACATATCGATGTTGAGGAAGTATGAACCGGATCCATCACATGTGATAGACTGGAAAGAACTACCACTCCAGGAGTATGTGTCTTATGAAGAGTCACCGGTGAGAATTATGGATCGAAAGGAACAAATATTTAGGACGAAGACTATTCCGCTTGTGAAGGTGTAGTGAAATCACCATGGTGAATTTGAAGCACCATGAGAGCTTGAATCTGAAATCCAGAAGCAGTATCCATCATTATTCTTGAATCGAGGAATGTAAAATTTCGAGACGAAATTCCTTTAAGGGAGATGGATTGTAGTGACCCTTGTCCCTAAGTCATAATTAATGTGGATTAATTATGATTTAGTAATATGATCCTTTGAGAAAGGGTCTATTAGACCATAGGCCTTTAATTGTAGAATAGGACTCAATTGTAAAAGAGTTGGGAGTTTAGGACTTATTTGTAATTAAAGGAAAGTAATGGGAAATTATTTGAATTTGTGAATTTCAGGAAATTATGGCCTTGGGCCCAACATGTGGATTTGGATTGGGCTAGATGGAGTGGGCTTTCTCGTATGGTCCATGAGGAAGAGGTGATGGTAGATTAGTCCTTTCAGTTTAATTTGAATGTGCTGAATAGGAGAGCAGGAGAGTTTCCTTAACTCACACTTTCCTTCCATGTAGGGGAAATGTGTGTGAGGGAAACTCCACCTTGCCTTGTAACCCACGACCAAAGAGAGGGGGAAGAATAATCTGAACATGGGTTTGCTGAAAAAGAGAGAAAAGAAAGAGGAGAAGAGAAAGAAAGGTCAAGGAAGAAGAAGGAGATTGTTGGAAGAGACTTGTGGTGATTTTCTATTTCTGAAAAATTTGCAGAGAAAGGGAGCTTGGAAAAGGAGGTAGGTTTTGCTTGGGTCTTACCTTAGTTATTTTCATGGAAGTATGACAAGGGTTGTAGTAAGAATGAAGATCTAGGGGGGTTATGCATGAAAGATGAAGAGTTAATTAATGACGTCGATTTGTATGTGTGATATTGCTTGTGAATTGATACATATATGTTAATAATATGATTTCATGATGATATGATGACCTAATGTGTGATTTAATACTTATAGGTAAGTTTGATCTGTAGAATGTTAGAAATGGTGAGTTTATTATGAAAACTATGATTTTGGATGTTTAAACTGTGTTTCTATGTTGAAATACGAATGATGTGAATATAATTAATTTTCGGGGATTTTTCTTGGGTTTACGAGTTTCGGTCTAACCTAAGGTTGACCGAACGACCGACCAAAATTTATAAAAAGGGTACAAAATCTCTGGACGATTGCCCGAAGTTGAGAGGGACCGAAAATGAGGAACTGAGACCTTCGGTCAACCGAACCCATTAACCGAAGCCAAATAGCACCCATTTCAGGTGGGCGGCTAGGTCTTGGCCTAGTGAGGTTGTGTATGATGTTGTTTTTACTTAGGAAAGTTTGTATGAATATTTGTGCAATAAAATGGCTCAATTGCCTCTGTTTTGGTTTGTTGTGATCTATTCTGGTATATTTTAGTCTATGGGACTATGTGGAGTGTGACATGTGTAATAAGGTTATGTGTGAGATGTTTTTACTGTGGACATGATCGGTATGTAGATTACACGTGTTTTGTGTGAGGTACCTTGGTGACCAGGTATTATGTGCATGAGTTTTAAGAGTGATCCTAGAAGGTTCACTATGTTCTTTTAGGGCTACCCAAGTGAGGAGGGTCTAGTGATTTATGTGTGTGTGTGTTTTTCAGAACTCCTAGAAGGGTCTGATATGGTGGTCTTGGTATGAGTCTGTTTAGGGTGATTTCTACCATGGGTTAACTTGTCCCCTAAAAGGAAATGTGGTGGTTCGACCATGGGTTAACAAGTTTCCAAAAAGGAAATGTTGAGGTTTCTACCATGGGTTAACTTGTCCCTGGAAAGGAAATATTTATGGTGTTTTCCTCCCTTGGGTACCCAATCCCTGAAAGGAAATGGTTAGCTGTGTTGTAGCACATTCCTTAGGTAGAATTATCTGACGAAGATGTAAGTGTGATTTTATGGTTAGGCTAGGCCTAACACCCCACAATTGCATACATTTCATCATCTTCACTCCATCATTAGCACTGTGCATCATAGCATTCATTCCATTGTCATTCTTGTGTGTATTTCCCGTTTCATCATTTGGTTGCTACATGTCTATGTTCATCTTCCTTGATTGTGTGTTTGTGATGTAGAATGTTGTTTGGTAATTGAAGGTTATGTGATATCATGAATGAGAAAGTATGTTTTATCATGATTATGATCATAGGGTTGTTGGTTTATGAGAAAGTATGTTTTAGCATGATTATGATCATGAAGTGATTGGTTTATGAGAAAGTATGTTTTAGCATGATTATGATCATGAGGTTGTTGGTTTATAAGAAAGTTGTGTTTAGTACAATTGTGATTATGAAGTGACGATGTGTGAGAAAGTTATGGATTACCATGTCTATGATTGTGATATTGGTGGTATGCGATTATTATGATTATCATGATAAGAGTGAGATTAATGATGGTGTGTTACTATGACAATGGTTGTGAAGCATGTTTAGGAGAATGATTGTAAGACATATGAATTATGTGGAATTGCATGAATATGAGTGTTATTATATGACTGTGAAAATGATTAGGATAGTTTCCTTGGATTATCCTTTTGAGCCTCAAAGCTCACCCCTACTTGAAACAGGTTTTCCTCAAGAATGTGTTAGCTGCTGCTGTTGGCTTTATGAATAATGATATTGTTATTTAGTTTCGAAATTTTGATTTAGACATACTGTTTTGACCCTTTTGGGCACCAAGTTGTATTCAATTCATTTTGGTTTGGTAACTTTAATTGAATTGTACTCTAGAAGATTATGGTTTAAAATTTATGAGACTTCCGTAAGTTTTTTAGTGTTGCTCTATTGAACCATGATGTATGGTTTAGACCACATCCATTGGTTGGATCCGAAGGTCATTCCCTTGGAAATCCTTGAGATTCCATATCTCGGATTCGGGGCATGACAACGAAGGGGGGATGCCAACTTCCTGTAGATGTTTCTGTGGGAGAGATACTTGAGGTATGCTCCTGTGGACTTCGAGAACATCGAAGATAGGTTGGAGGCCTTGGATCTCAACATCACTCCACATGCGATGATATGGTCTCGCATTGAACCCAAATGTATAGTGTCTCTCTGTGATGGACGTGGAGGTAGAATTCGAATTCCATCCTTATCGTCGAAGGAAACTAATATTTCTTCAGTCCAAAGGGACTTTACTAGAGTACGAGGCTCCGGTGAGGGTGAAAGATTGGCCTGCTCTGAGACCTGAAGAGAAGACCTTCCTGGTGGTAGTGCATTACGACTATCTCATAAGAATGGCTAATTGGTTGGGCAACAAGTGCCCAACCCACAACCCTCATTGAGTGCTCCGACATTTCAGGATAGACCAGAAAGCACCAGTGAAGAACGCGACAGCCTTGGAGAGTGGCAAGATTTCCATCACATTGTTGGGAAAGAGGTATTCTCTGATTCATGGCCATGAGGAGTTGGCCAGTGGATGGGAAGCTTGTCTCGTCCCTCGTAATAAAGATGGTTGGGTGTCTCTATCTTGGTCATCCTATTGGAAAGCTACAGTCCATAAGCTTCGCAGCTATTGTGTTGGGCCTGTGATGCCGTCTGTGACCAACTCTCAGATCAAAGGTGGACAACAGCTGAAGGTACAAGGAAAGAATCATATTTCCTCTAAAGGCTTTGGTGTCACCGTCTCCTACACCATCCCAGGTCACTCGTTTGATTCTCATTTTCATACCTTGATTGAGTGAGAAAGAAGAGAGACTGAGAGATTTAGAAAAATTGAATGAGGAAGAGAAGAAACTGAATCTTGATTACAATTGCAGAGTATAAGAAGGGAAGAAGGAGAGGATAGCAAGAGAAGGATAGAGGAGAAATCTCACCAGAAGTTCTACATTCCCTGCTTTAATTCTATTTGAGAAAGTTAAGTTACTTATCCTGTATGATTCCATTGTATACCATGATATGTGTTGAAATTCTGAGAATAAATGCATGTGCATCATGTGATTTGGGATTTAAATATCTTGAGTATAAGATGTTGTTTTTCAGTGAGTAATGCATTGGTTTTCATCCTAAGGTGTTAAGCATGATTCATGTGAGATTTAGACTTGAATTACCATGGAAAACGACATGAGAAAAGTAAGAACGAACCTATCTGTGATCCTCGGTAGGCGAGTCGGTACACCGACCAGTCTACCGATGGATCGTTAATAATTGAATTTGAGTTTGTCGGTAGGCGTCGGTACATCGACCACGCTACCGACAGGGGACTCCTGTTATCGTTCGGTAGGCATCGATACACCGACCACCCTACCGATGGTGAGATGATGTATTGGACTTGATTTGATCGGTAGGCTTGTCGGTGTACGAACAAGCCTACCGATGGAATATGGACTGAGTTCGTCGGTAGGTGTCGGTACATTGACCATGCTACCGACAGGAGACTACTGTCACCAATCGGTAGGCATCGTACACCGACCAACCTACCGATGGAGAGTGATTGAGTTTATTGGTACCCATCAGTACACTAATGAGGGTACCGACGGATTGATATATTGGGAGAATTAAAGGGTTTGGATGGTCAGATTGGTTCGGGCTTTTACAAGGTGATTACAGGGATCAATGGAAGGTCATGGGCATGTGTTCCATGGACAAGTTATGCATTGATTCCCTTCACTCGAGCTGACCTTACTGAACACACTCCTTCGATTGGTCTTCAGCTTTTACTATAAATGATGGGCTCTAATGGATTATCTAAGTGTATGGTCTCTTAGGTAGTTTCCAGGGGATCTTATCATTAATAAACTCTAAGTATTTGGTTATGTGGATCTGAGATAGATTTGAAATGCTAGGATGCGAATGATGGAATCCAATGGATTATCCGCGTGTATGGGTGCGTGGATAGCTTCCAAGGGATCATAGTTGGTTCCATAAGGTCGGCTGGACCTTGAGTATTGTACACTCATGAAATCAGTACATGGTGGCCTTCATACCATGGGTTAGCGCCTGGAATAAAAAGAGGGCCTGCCGGTTGTTCCTGGTGACCTTGTTCTCGAAACCTGTATTTGTTATGGAAGCTGCAATGAGGGACACTTGGCACTACCCATTAACATTTGACATTTCATAACATATTATTTGTATTCATTGTTTGAGCACACATTAGAACATTTGTTTGACATACACTCATCATACTCATGTTGCATTACAACTATCTTGCCATATGCTTCTGAATTGATTAAGTTGTTTAGTCGGTAATGTAATTATGTTATGTGATGTTGAGTCTAATGGGATCGTTCTTACTGGGCATTCAAGGCTCACGTAGCTTTTATGTTGCAGGTTGAGCTAGCTGTATGGAGGTCGAGGACCTATTTAGCTGAAAAATCTTATTTGCTTTTGTTTACTTTGGCTGTAGTAGAAACCTTGTTATGGATTTAGTATGGGATTGTAATAGGTCTCTTCTGAAGCCGTTCATTAGTTTATTCTAATTTGATTATTGTCAGTTATGCTTCCGCAACTCTGTTTGATGAATAAATTCAGATTTTCATTTCATCATTGTCTTGGTTATGATATGGGAATCCACAGTCCGAAATGGATCTCGAAGGTCTCACCTCGTGATCCGTGCCACCCCACAAGGGGATTAGTGCTACGGGATCTGGGGTGTGACAAAATCGCAACCAACAGAAACCCTAACCTTGCTCGAGATCGTTCCCAAATCGCCAATGGGTTTCGGTGGGTTTCCTTTTGAAGGTTTTATGAGCTGGTTTGATTGGGAAGAAAATGGGGAAGCAGGGCTAGGGAAAATGAGAGAGAAATTTGGTTCCGGCTGGGAAGATGGAGCTGTTGCAAATGCCGATGGTACCACTCTCCGGCGAGCTCCTCTCTCTCTGCTCTTGGAAACGAAGGCGGGACAATGAATTTTTGAAAACAAAGAGAAATATGTTTTTTGTTTTTTTGGTTTTTTCCTAAAGCGTGAAACAGAAGGAAACATTAGGGCCAACTGACCCTAACGTCCGTTTTAACCTCAGTTATACCCTTTTCTTAGTCGTGGGATCCACGAGACACATGTCTCAATTTGGTTAGGTTAAGAGGAGAGTTATCAGGCTTTGTTAACAGAGGATCCTCCTCCGTGTGTACACTAGTACGATTATTGAACAAAATATCAAAAAGGAAAACAAGAGTAGGGGAACTCTGACGTGACATGACAGACCTTAATGCGTTTGAATTCTCACCCAATGAATATTTAATGCTGTGTGAAATCAAATAGGATTTATTTACAATTCTACCCTTAAAAACGGTTTATTCTCTTAAACAACCATAGTTTAAAATTTTGCCAAATTCAAGGATTTAGGAGGCACAAACGAAATTGAAATAATTTGGCGAATTTTCGAAGAAAACTATTTTTTTTGTATTAAAATAATTGAACAAAATAAAGGGCTGAAATTTCGTCAAATTTTGGATATTTCGCTGCAATGAATTCACTTTTTTTTATTTAAAGTATTTTAATATAGACTTAATTTTAACCAATTTCTTTCTTTTTTTCTTTTTTTAATAAGTACTGAGTAATAACTTCTAAAATATAAATAATAAAGGTAGTCAATAAAAAGTGATATCTTCATTAAAATATATATTATTTATGAACATACAAATTTCAAAAAAAATAACAAATAATATTTTCAGTTAATAATGTGAAATAATACAAAAGTTTACAACTAATAAATACAACATTTATGTTATAACATCCAAAAGTATATAAGCATCCAAAATATATTGGATTCAAATTTAAACTAGAGGGAGTCTAACGATTTGTAACAGAAACAGATCATTTGACCATAATGCCTCTCAATCAATGATAATTGTAATAAATATGAACCATTTTTTAATTATTTATTTTATGATTTTATTTTTTATTACTATTTTTTTATTTTTTTATTATATGAGATCAATGGGGATTTCACAATTTTCATTGATACTAAACTTCTTTCTTCTTCCATATAAGCATCTAATTTGTTCTTAAGATTATTGAACAAGGTATACAAGGGTATTCTCGTCCATAAAATATACTGCGATAAGCAAAAATCAAATATTTTGTTATTTTATTGATAGTTACTAACGGAAGGGGTTTGTTATAACATACTTTCAAACTATAAGGGAGGTGCTTGTGATGGCCAAAGTTTAAGGGGTACTGTTGCAATTATGCCAAACTCAAGGGATGTGAATATAATTTATCCTTTTTTACTTTTAACTAGATTTTAGAATTATTTTGGCCGAAAATTTCGAAGATAAAGTACACATTTTGGGCGAAATAAATCTGGGCAAAGTACAAACATTTCACCGAGATTTCACCAAAATTTCGGCCGTTTCGATCATTTATTTCACAAAATAATTCAATCCGAAAAAATACCATTTCGGATTTTGTCCACCACCGAAACCGAAATTTTGACAAAAGTTTAAGCAATGTCAACAACTTAAAAGCTTAAAACCTTTGTGAATCAAAAGATTGGCATTTCTATTTTACCCCTAAATTGTTTATTTTCTCTTAAATGGCTTAAAAGCAACTCCATGAAGTATTTCAAGTTTTTTTTTCTTTCTTTTTTTAATGAATTTTTTTTTAATAAACTAGTTAAAAACCATTTTTCTCTATATCCTTTTCTTTTGAAAAAAATATTTTTTTTAGCGACGCAACTCGATTCTATTTGATTTGCATTGACATTAACCCAAGACCAACCCAACATTGGTGAAGGTTAACCTAAAAATCAAACCGAATTGAGAACTGAACTTCCCAAAATAAAAACTAAACCGAATTGAAATGGAAAACACTAAACCCAAATCAACCCAACCCAAATTGTAGTTTCGGTCTGATTTAAGTCGAGTTAGGTTGGGTTAATATACAGTTCTATTTTTTTTTTAAAAACGTTATATATATATAATTCAATTTAAATCGGTTTGATATTTTCAGTTTAGAATTATTTATACTAGAGTTTGGGTTTTGATTCAGTTCAGTTTAACTGAGGCTTCAACCCAAAACCAAAACCGAACCAAAAATCTAGAAATCTAAATCAAGTCAAACAGAAGTCGGTTTGGATCGGTTCGGTTACAAGTTTAATCGATCCAAGTTGCATTTCTAACTTGCATAGTGCCAAGGACGTCACCGGTTAAGGTAGAAGCCGGCTTCAAGTTCGTTAGTTCACTTAGTGGGTCCCGCCTGGACTAGATACATATCTTCTATGAACCTAGGCTGTGTCAACTTCGTGTAAACCTCGCATGAGGTTGACAGTTGTGACAAGTGTCAATGCTTTTAGAGAATCCCTATGTGAACCTAGGACAAATGTAAACCTCATGCGAAGTTCAGACGGGGTTTACACAACCCAAGTTCATAGAAGATATGCATCTAGTCCCAGGCAGGACCCACTAAAAATGGTGATTTACATTTCTAAAACCCTAAGAGACCTAATGAACCTAAAACCAGCTTTTACCTTAACCAGTGACGACCATGGCACTATGCAAGTTAGGAGTACAACTTGGGACAGTTAAACCAAAAATTGAACCGATCCAAACTAACTTTTCTTCGATTTGATTTGGGTTTCTAGATATTTGGTTCAGTTTTGGTTTTGAAATTATAAAACCAAATTTAGATTGGTTTGGTTTTGGGTTGAAGCTTCAATTAAACCGAACTGAATCAAAACCCAAACTCTAGTATGTATAATTCTAATCCTCGTGTGACACTTATCCTAGGTTCACACGAGGATTCACCAAAATCATTGATACTTGTCACAAGTGTCAACCTCATGCAAGGTTCACACGAAGTTGAAATAGCCCAGGTTCATAGAAAATATGCATCCAGTCCCAAGCAAGACCCACTAAAAAGGGTGACTTACATTTCTAAAACCCTAAGAGACCTAATGAACCTGAAGCCAGCTTCTACCTTAACTAGCGATCGCTCTGGCACTATGCAAGTTAGAAGGGCAACTTTGATCGGTTAAACCTAAAACCGAATCGATCCAAACCGACTTCTATTCGACTTGATTTGGGTTTCTAGATATTTTGTTCGGTTTTGGTTTTGAAATTATAAAACCGAATTTAGATGGGTTTGCTTTTTGGGTTGAAGCCTCCTTTAAACCGAACTGAATCAAAACCCAAACTCTAGTATATATAATTCTAAACCGAACAATATCAAACCAATTTAAACCGAATTATGTATATATGAAATATAAAATATGATATATATATATATATATAATGTTTTTTTTAAAACAATATATTAACCCGACCTAACTCGACTTAAACCAAACTGAAACTACAATTTGGATTGGGTTGATTTGGGTTTAGTGTTTTCCATTTCAATTTAGTTTAGTTTTCGAGTTGGGAAGTTCAGCTCTCAATTCAATTTGATTTTTGGGTTAACTTTCACCAATGTCGATTTGGTCTTGGGTTGATATTAATGCGAATCAAACGGAACCGAGTTGCGTCGCTAAAAAAAAAAAATTTCAAAACAAAAAGATATAGAGAAAAGGGTTTTTAACTAGTTTATTAAAAAAAAATCATACAAAAAAATAAAAAAATACTAACTTGAAACACTCGTGGATCATGGACTTGCTTTTAAGCCATTTAAGAGAAAAAGGGACAATTTAGGGGTAAAATCGGAATGCCAATCTTTTGATTCACTCAAGTTTTAACCTTTCAAGTTGTTTTGGACATTAAACAATTTTTAAGGGTAGAATTGTAAATCAACTCTTATTTGATTTCACACCGCATTAAATAGTCGTTGGCGAGAATTCAAACGCATGAAGGTTACGTAGTTTTCCTAAGAATTTATGGTGGGCACAGAATTTCCCCGTAATTTGGGTTGCTTTTTCCCTAGGTAGCTTTCAAAGTGGAATCTTCGTTTTTTTTGTTTTTTTTTTGTGAGATACTAGTCATGGGCATTTATCAAAAAAAAAAAATAAGTCATGGACACGTGCTTAGTTGATAGTACCAATCGTTAATAGTTTGTTTTCAAAGATAAAATCAAATAAAAAAGAATAAAGACTTAATAAGAACCAAAAAAAAATTAATGAGAAATTATGTCAAAAAGTTACCAAATCCTCAAAATCATTTTCCTCTATAATAGAATCATTATCGTGTACATTTATGTAAATACAATAGCAATTATTACTGATACAGTAATAAAATAAAGTTACCTATATATCTCAGATAAGTAATACTAAACCTTTTGCATGTTTTTATGGAGTTAGTCTATATTTCAACTTTTGGTTATGTTTAAGCCATATAGTTTTTATATAGAATTTATTTTATTATTGCGGTTATTAGATTCCCAACAAACTGAAATTTAAGATTTTACAGAAATAATTAATTATTTATTTTTGTTTCTTTAAATATTTTTATCTTTTTCCTGAAAATATTTTATCACTAATACGTCAAAAAAAGTATTTACACTAATGCTTTATTTTTCATGCATTCTAATTATCCTTTTTTTATTTTTAAATATTTTCATATATTACCATACAAAATAATTTTGCTGATTCCTTTTTTTTTTTTTTTTTAAATCCCATGCATCGCAGAGGTTTCTGCTAGTGTAAATAAAATCTTTTATTTTTGTATTAGATCTCAATTGCACACAATTGTATTGTGCCAACATTTGCTTTTCTGTATAATGAAAACTTTTATTTACAGCCATCAACTTTTTTGTATAAAATCTCAACCGTTCAAAACCGACTAACGAATAGTTATAAACATATTTTTGTTTGTATTACCTTTTGTGTACTATGACTTACAAAATTTGCAAGTCCAAAATGTTCCACCAGATGACGCAATCCCAATAAATTTGAGAAGATCAAATATAATATGCTAACAAATATTTTAATAAATATTAATTATTTGATAACTATTACATGTCAAAAAATCAGATTCATGTTGACTTAAGCAAGCTATGTTGTTACGCAATATAAGATATCCAAAATATATGGATCTATTTTGAGTTGGCAAATGAAGATATTAAAATGAATCTCTTCAACCTATAATTCAATCAACGGTTTAGGTTTAAATCGACACAATAAAAGCATACAAACATAATTAAACAAAAAAATAGAGAAAACTGTTTTTTTTATTGGTTCACACCTTAGTCTTCAATGATCCCAATAGAGACATACAATATAATTAAACAAAAATAGAGAAAACTGTTTTTTATTGGTTTAGTTTTCAATGATCCTTATTGGCTTGATCAGATACATGGGTTTAATAACTAAACCAGTGAACCGAAATGTTAAGATGTTCAAATCAGAGGTTCAATAGATCGATTGAGCGGTCTGATCCGAGTATCATAACACCATCCAATGCTATTAAGATCCGATTCATGATATTTTTTTATTTGTGGTGAATGATTTATAAGATTGAGTTTTAGGTAAGACAAATACTAAAATGTTACCAAAAATAAATACAAACACTAAAAAGTTGTTAGACGACAGCTGTTAGCATGTAGGATTGATTTGGGTAAAATTACACTTTGACCACTTGAGGTTTCGATCACTTACACTTAGACCTTCTTTGTCTTTGTGATTTGTTAAATTATAATTACTCCTTTTTATATGAAACCTAGTGATTTTGATAAAATTATAGTTTGACCCCTTGAGGTTTCAATCACTTACCCTTAGACCTCCTCTGGGATTTGTTAAATTATAATTATCCCTTTTTATATGAAACCTAGTGAGGTCATGGACTGATTTGGGGTGATCGTAGGTGGTAGCATTGTTAGCAAAATATGAAACGTGAAAAAAATGGAACGGGAAAAATACGGGTTTAATACGATTTTAATTTTAAAAAACGTAGTTTTAAAAAACGTAATAAAAAAAACGGTCAAATAAACGGAAACGTAAAAAATACTTTTAATAAATAATTCGTGTTTAATACGTATATACATAAGTATTAATAATTAAACAATAATTTTATTTTTATTTTTTGTGTTGGAACTTGTTATAAAACCCTTTAACACAAAAATAAAGTTGTTGGCCAACACAAATTTGTCATTGGAACTTCCAACGGACAACTTTTTTTTTTTTTTTTTTTTGTCAACTTTAAACAATGGTTTTTTAAAACGTGTTTTTTTCAAAAAAAACGTAAAAATACGTGTTTAAATGTTTTCTAAAAAAATGCATTTTTTGCTTACATGCCGTTTCAAACAGAGTTTTAAACCTTTAAGTAATTAAACACGTTTTTGTTGAAAAATAACACCGTTTTAAACGGCGTTTTGCTAACAATGGGTGGTAGTAGTGAGGGTGGTGGATTTGAGAAGAGTAATTTTATCTTTTAATAGGGATAAATCAGTCCATGAGTCCCCTGAGGTTTCATATAAAAAGGATAATTGGAGTTTAACAAATCTTAAGGGGTCTAAGTGCAAGTGGTCGAAACCTCAGGTGGTCAAAATGTAATTTGCCCATTGATTTTTGAGGAAAGGGAATTGCCTCTTTTGAATACGTTAAATGGGATAAAAAGAGATAAACTTTGAGGGTATAATCGGTAAATTGAAAGAGAAGCGAGCAGACAGCTGATAAAGTTGGGGTGTTAAAAAAAAAAAAAATAGCAGCGGGCAGACAACAGTGAGAAAGACGTTCTAAGAAAGGATTGTTTTTAAAAAAACATAGAAGGGTACATTGGGAATGAGAAACTGTCTCTTTTTATATGAAGTAGTTTTGCCCCCTCCCCACCCTCTACACAAATACAGTTTATCTCACTCGTAATATAAACTCTTAACATAGGATCCTAATATTCATTAATTGAAAAGAATAAACAGTTAATTATCTAACAAATTTGAAAAGGTTTTTAATTTTAATTGTCTTCAATATCCAAAAAAAAAATGAACCTAAATGAGAAAACAATAAAAGAATTCTTTACTATAGTGCTGCAAAACATAAAATTATTATTAGAAGGTAAGCCAAAAGGAAAAAAAAATTCAGATTAACTGTAATAAGAGGATCAAGTTTTGTTAGATGGGAGAAAAAAAAAGAAGAGAAGGTGTATTACAGCAATGCAAAACTTAGCATTATTATTAAACAAAAATAAGAATTTAATAAGCTAAGCACCTCTGCTTGAGCTTAGTTTTGCTAATGGCAAGGGCAATAGTACAGGTTGGGGCTATGGAGATGAGAAGATGGTATTGCTGTTCTTGGAGAAAGAGCATAAATCAATCACTAAACCTTTATTTCTCTCTTGTAAGACTCCGTAACTAAAACTCCTCCAAACCCCGACAATACTGATGCAAAGAAAAGAAAGGTCTTAAAAAAAAAAGTATTGTTGTTGCAGATGAAGGAGAAAAACTGGGCTTTCATCTACACGCACCCGCATAGGCACAATTACCTAAAGCTCAAAGAGCAAACCAATCAAGACTGTGATGACAAAAGTCTGAAACACAGACCACAACATGATTAGAAGTGTAAATGAGGAACAATCACATAATATAGTTACTTACCCATATCGATAACAGAGCAGAACTCTTCAGGACAATGCCACACCCCTTCTAAATTTGGTTCAACAAAACCCCAGCTCTCTCCTAGTTTTGAATTGTTCGATAATATACCTAGCTACAGCTACAATCCAAATGTTGTAGTTTCCAATAATAAATGCATACAGAGGGAAGGAGCGGTGAGAAACAAATTAGGTTTTATTTCATCTGTAAACCAAGAAATTCAGTAGACCTAAATCCAAAATCTACAACCATATTACCATTACACTTGATGTCATGAGTTATGGGAAGACGAGAGATGGTATTAAAGAATTTACGTCCAAGAGAATCCGGTAAAAGCATCAAAGCATTGAAGAGAGGGGAAAAAGAAGAAGAGAAACAACGGAGAGAGGTGCGTGGGAAAGATGGTAAGAACACGAAGAGAGAGACGCTTGCTTGTTAACAAAAGAGAGGGAGACAATGTGAAGTTAAAATAAAATATAGAAGTATTGAATCAAGAACAAATACCCAAACTTAAACAAAAGGGATGTGTTTATAATAATGATTTTGCTCTACATCATGTATTGCATTTATTAATAATTGAACCAGGACATTGCATTGCACATTATATCATATTGCATCAAATACATCATTCATATCATTATTTGCATATACTAACTATTCTGTTTTTGTCAATGAATTACCATTGATGAGTGGATTGTACCTACTTCAATCTTAAATGATGTTTAATTCGTTTATTTACTAACTCACGCTTTCGAGCATAACATATTTCAGGACCTATAGATGATAGACAATAGAACTATGAGGATCAAGATGGAGGACAAGGCTGCGATGAAAACCTTATTAGTAATTAGGTCTTTGTTTGATGATTTTAATAGAATTTGTAATATGATTAGTTGGCTTTATATTTTTAATGACTTACTATCATTATGACCAGATTTAAGTAGTTTAATAGGGTTTTGATTGAAGCATGATATTTAAGTTATATTTTATTTTCACTGTTTTCTGTTTGAAAAATGTTTTGGTTGGATATTATTTACAGAACTTTATTTTATAATTATCTTAAGTAAATTCAATGGTTTGGTAATATATTGCTTATCCACTCCTAAGTAGTTTAATAGGGTTTTGATTGAAGCATGATATTTAAGTTATATTTTAATTTCACTGTTTTCTGTTTGAAAAATGTTTTGGTTGGATATTATTTACAGAACTTTATTTTATAATTATCTTAAGTAA